>JAADVO010000572.1:0-21271 GCA_023335655.1 Globisporangium spiculum | reverse complement strand
TCCAGTTGTACTCGTCACTGATCTCGTGCTGCCGCCCGGCTGCACGTCGTCAACGCACGCAGCGTGGAACACGCGAGCGCAGGATCCGCTACAGTGCAGCAGCGAGCGTCCACCCGAGCCACACAACGCGCACTGCGACGGAAAGAGCGTCACCTTTGAAGGCGTCACCGCTGTTGCTTCCATATCCACGTCCTCTGAGTCTGGAGCGTCAGCAGCACCACTCGCACTCGCACTCGCACTCGTGTTGTTGCTGTTACTGGTAGTCTTAGTCGTAGTCGAAGTGGTCGCTCTCGCCGCCTCACGCGGACGCTTGCCCTGCAGCTTCACAGATCCAGACGACGACGAGACCGAGCCCGACGCCTTTTTTCCCTTGCGCTTGTTCGCGCGTCCGCACTCGGACTCGTGGAACTTGATGGCCCACTCTGTTGTGCCGGTTGCGTACACGTGGTGACAGAGCGCGCAGCTCGGCACGAGCGGAGACGTCGACGCCGCGCTCGCGCGCGCGATGCCGTGCGCGAACTCCGCCTGGAATGGGAGCACGCCCGCAGCAGTGGACAAGGAGAGTGATGTAGTGCAGTCGACCACGTGGAGCGCGAACGCCGCACCCTCGCTCTCGGAGGCGAACGTCGTCACGCAGATGGGGCACGTGAGCACGTCCATGGTGTCTGTCTGTCCTTGTGATGTTGCGCGCTTTTTGTCTTTTATGGCGGGATTGGAAAATGAACGAATGCTCTTGGAGGTGGCGCGAAGGTGGCGCTTGAAATGGCGGATGGGGCATTATTAAATGTTGCGCGAAAGGAATGTGTGTGTAACCAGACAATGTTGCATGAATGTCAGTGTGTGTGTGAACGTGTCGCGCGAAGGTAATGTTACACCTACTAATTCTTCACTCAATGTACCATCAATCTCTCCCATTACCGGAGTACATTAGAAACAACCCGAGATCTTTCTTCCAAAGACGAAGTGGTGAATGTGACCTTGCATAGAGAAGCAAACTGGCACGTACTATCTCGCATCCATACGCTCTCGTCGGATGTGGTTTAGTCTAGTCAGCTGATGAGAAACCTCGTCTCACGTTCGCAATATCCTTCCGAGCCCCAGGACCTACCTCACTTCCAAATTCGCTCGCTACAGTGTAGTCCCCAAGCCAACAGCAACTCGATCGTCGAAGAGTGCTTGGTCGTCAAACCGTGAGTTGCTATTCTGAGGGTAGTCAGAATATGTCCTGCTACACTACAGGCACAGTAATTACTAGCACAGAGCCACGAAACATCCTTTATGCAGCTGCCGCACGGCAATACTGTACTTCAAGCTTGCCTCACGTGAAATGTATCGCCCTGTGGAACTCGGCAGTTCAGACTTCTACCGAGTATCCATGGGTACGGTTGTAACAGAGAACTGCCACAACGAAAATTCGTTTATTCTTCACAAAAACAATGCAATTCATAGCAACACACACATCACACATAAAAAGCTCTCACTCTTCTTTCGAAGCTGTGATTTTTTGCATCCTTCAACCTTCGTGGTCGCAGAGCTGCCAACTCCTCTTGGAGCATAAGCAGATGGTCTTTTGAGAGCATACTTTAATCAAGTCAACGCTGACCATCTCACTTTTTTGGTACTTTTTTCGGTCTGCTTCGATGTGGTGATGACACGCCACAATAGAAGGCATTTGGGAGCGAACGAACAGCTCACATCACATGAGAGAAGAAGAAGACCAAGACCAAGCAGCAATCGCCATGCCCACCACCTCCGCCGGCCGCCGCGCGCTCACGCACCACTCGTACGCGAACCTACAGGACGTGACCTTCGAGCACCTGCACTGGGTGGTGGCTCTCGACTTTGACGCGCAGCGGCTCACGGGCTCGGCCGAGTACACGTTCACGTACCACCACCGCGACGTGTCGTCGGCTGACCCTACTGCACACAAGGCGCCGGTACTCGTGCTGGACACACGCCACCTGAGCGTCGAGGCTGTGTTCGTGGACGGCAAGCGCGTGCACTACGAGCTGCAGCAGCCGCAGCATGAGGTGTTCGGCAGCGCGCTCGTGGTGCCGATCACGGCGCACGCCAAGAAGGTCAAGGTGCAGTACGCGACCACGAAGGCGAGCAGCGGCCTCCAGTGGCTGCCCAGGGAGCTCACGGCCGGCAAGATCTACCCATTCCTGTTCACGCAGTGCCAAGCGATCCACGCGCGCAGCATCGTGCCCTCGCCCGACACGCCGTCGGCAAAATTCACGTACACGGCGCATGTGACTGTGCCTGAGTGGGCCACGGTGCTGCTGAGCGCGATCGCGGACGAGTCGACCAAGAACAGACACAAGGACATAGAGGACGCCGCTGCAGCGGCCGACGGCAAGCGCCGCGTGCGCTTCCAGCAGCAGGTGCCGATCCCGTCGTACCTGCTGGCGATCGCTGCGGGTCGCCTCGAGAGCGCGGAGCTGAGTGCACGCAGCCGCGTGTGGGCCGAGCCAACGGTGGTCGCCAGAGCCGCGCACGAGTTCGCGCAGACCGAGGCTTTTCTAAGACACGCGGAGGAGATCACGGGCCAGGAGTACGTCTGGAAGCGCTACGACCTGGTGTGCCTACCGCCGTCGTTCCCGTACGGCGGCATGGAGAACCCATGCCTGACGTTCGTGACCCCGACGCTGCTGGCGGGTGACCGGTCGCTCGCGGACGTCGTGGCGCACGAGATCTCGCACTCGTGGACGGGCAACCTTGTGACGAATTACTCGTGGCGTGACTTTTGGCTCAACGAGGGCTGGACCATGTGGCTCGAGCGCAAGATCCAGACGCGCATCTACGGCGACCCGCTGGCGTATGACCTCAAGGCGTCCATGGGGCTGCGCGCGCTGGTCGAAGCGGTTGAGCGCTTTGGGCTCGAGCACCCGTACACGCACTTGGTGCCGGACACCGACGGTGTAGACCCAGACGAGGTGTTCTCGTCGATCCCGTACGAGAAAGGCTTTGCTTTCTTGCACTACCTGGGCACCGTGGTGGGCGGCCACGAGGTCTTTGACGCGTTCGCCAAGGCGTATATCCAGCGATTCCGCTTCCAGACGGTGGCGTCGGAAGAGTTCCGAGCGTTCTTCATCGAGTACTTCACGAAAACAGTCGACAAGCGCGAGGCGATCAAGCAGATCGACTGGGAGAAATGGTACCACGCGCCGGGGATGCCGCCCGTGGCTGCAAAGTTCGACACGACGCTCTCGTCGCAGGCGATCTCACTAGGGGAGAGTATCATCGCGAGCAAGGATCCGAGCACCTGGAAAGCAAGCAGTGTGAGTACCGATGCGCTCATGAAATGGCCGGCGACGCTCTGGATTCTGCTGCTCGACACGCTGCTGCTCAAACAGGCGGAAGAGAACGCAAAGGCTGTGAAGAGCAAGGCTAAGTGTGGGTTCTTGTTCTCGCCAGCGCACCTGGACGCGATCGACGCGTATTGCGGCCACCATTTCACGACCACGAAGAACGCGGAGCTACGCTTCCGGTGGTACACGCTCTCACTGCGCGCTAAGGACGCCCGGTTGCTGCAGAAGATCGTGGGCTTCCTGCGAGAGCAAGGTAGGATGAAGTACGTGCGTCCGCTGTTCCGTGACCTATGCGGCGTCGTCGGACCCGCGAACGCCAGCAAGATCTTCAGTCAGAGCAAGAAGATGTACCACCCGATCGCCGCCAAGATGATCCAGCGCGACATTGACGCTGCAGTCGAGGCAGCAAAGAAGACAGGAGAGACAGAGAAGACTGGAGAGGAGGGCTTCAATGCGACGCTGGCGTCCTGGATGGGAATCCCCGACGAGTACGCTGACTACTCGCCGCTCGTTGCGCTTGCGCTAACGGCTGCGGTTGTCGGCACTGCTGCCGCGATCGCGGCAAAGCGCCGCCGCTAAGAAAGAGAGAGAGAGGAGGAGGCAGTTTTGGAGTGGGTCATTGTGCTATTTTGTCCTCAGTGACGAAGAAGGTGAGCGAATAGTTAAGGTGCGGATTTCTGGTTGGCATTTGTTTATAAAAGTGCTGCGTTTGGCAAAGTCGACAAGGTTCGACATAGTTACTTGGAAACTGGTGGAAGTGTCCCTAGCAGTTCATTTTAGACGACGAAGAGGACTACAAATCGAACGCTGGCGAGGTGATCATCACATCTCTGGATGCTTGGACGGATGTTTGGATGGCCAGACTAAGTAAAGCAAACCAAAGTGATGCATTGTCGATGGCGGTATGGGGATTTATTTGTCCAGGAAGCCCTGAACTCTGGTTAGGTATCTTCCTATCTTTGGCACGATCTGAGTCCGTTCCCGAGTCTCCAAGATCGCGAAGCACTGCATCACGACAGCAACTGGCGCTGAGACTGCTCTCAAGAGATGAGCTGGGAGGACACGAACCATCAGGTTGTTCATCATCAGCACTTTCGTTTTCACGGCGTCCAAAAAAGGCGTCGAGCTCCCAAGACCACCAGTCAGATGCGTCCGCCGCTCAGAACCTAGGACTCAGGTCATTACGGTACTAGAAGGTATACCCTCCATGATCACACGTCACAGATTATTTCCCAGATTTATTCCCAGTTTTTATCAGATTCCTCAAGTTAATCTGATCCCGTCCAATCCCAAACATCCAGTTCCCAGCTCCCATTTTGTATTTCGCTCCTGCCAAGGCAGCCAAGTCATTTGGCAGTTGAGCAGCTACGCAGAAGGACAGGGACCAAGGCGCACAATCGGTCACGATGATGAACACGGCCGAGCCCTCGACTCCGCAGCAGCTGCAAGCGCTGCGTGTGCTGCTCGTGCACGCGTCGGCGCTGCTCCCGGCCACCGAGTGGCAGCAGAGCGCATCGCACACGAGTCGTGCGTGGCGCCACGTGGTGCGCGCGCTCGTGCTCGCGGACCAGACGACGCTGTTCACGAGCGACTTGTGCGTCAAGCACGCGGTCCCACGGCGCTCCGAGAAGCCTGAGCGGCTGCGCGTGGTGTTGGACAAGTGCGTTGCGCGCTACCCCAGTATCCAGGTTGTGCGCGAGCTGCCCATGGCGACGCCTTCGCAGCTGAGTCGGTTCCACACGGAGCTCCACGTCGACACGATCACGCGACTTGGCACAAAGATCGAGACGAGTATGCATGCGCTTGACAAGCTGCGGCTAGTGAATACGCAAGGTGATGGGGCTGCGTTGCTGCTGTCGCCACGGTCGCAGGCTGCGAGCGCCGCCAAGAAGCCCCACCAGACGACGAAAGCCATGTCCAAGCACGAGTACTACGCGCAGTTCGAGTACATCGACATGGATGACGACACAGTGATGATGCGCCACACGCTGGATGCGTCCATGACTGCCGCGGGAGGCGTCTGCCACGCCATCGACTGTGTACTACTATCAGAGAAGGGGAAGAACAAGGCAAAGCCCAGAAACGCGTTCTGCGTCGTGCGACCACCGGGCCACCACGCCGAGCCGCAGCGCGCGATGGGCTTCTGCTTCTTCAACAACGTCGGTGTCGGCGCGTTCCATGCGTTGGACGCGCACAAGCTCACGCGCGTGGCGATCATCGACTTCGACGTGCACCACGGCAACGGCACGCAGAAGCGCGTGGAGAGCGAGTCCCAGATCCTGTACGTCTCGCTGCATCAGGCGCCACTGTATCCAGGCACGGGCTTCTCCCACGAAACGGGCAAACACAACAACATCGTGAACGTCCTGCTGAAGGCGCGCACGGACTCCAAGACGTACCGCAAGCTGTTCCTCGAGAAGGTGTGGCCGCGGGTGGCCGAGTTCCAGCCGCAGCTGCTGCTGGTATCCGCGGGCTTTGACGCGCACACGCACGACCCGCTCGCTGATATCCGCCTGCAATCTGAGGACTACTACTGGATCACGCGCGAGATCACCAAGATGGCGTGGCGGTTCTGCGACGGGCGAGTGGTCTCGGTGCTCGAGGGCGGGTACCACTTCAAGGCGCTGGGCGAGAGCGCCGAGCAGCACGTGCTCGCTCTCGTGCACGGGTCCGTGCCGCCTCATTAGAGAACATTAGAGAGTATGAGGCGGTTTTAGGATGGATGAAGCAATAGAGATTAGTGATAAAGAGGCTGCTAGTACCACCAAAGTGAATGTGTGTGTGTGCTGTAGGATTCAATAGGGAACCAAGGTAGGATAGCTAGGATAGAATACGTTGCATTAGTATATAGATTTGCTGTCTTCAGCAATTGGCTGCTTGGCTGGTGATGTAGCTATTTTACTTTGGCGCGGCCAGCAGCGTCTCGAGGTTGGCCTTGAGCTGGTCGTTCGCCTTGCGCAGCACCTCGACCTCCTCCTGGTGCTTCTTCTCGTCCACCACCTTCTTCTCCTCCTCGCGGCGCGCCACGGCCTCGCAGCGCGTGTTGAGCTCGTCGATCTGCGTGGCGAGCTCCTTGACCTCGCTCTCGAGCTGCCGGATCTTCTGTTCGGCCTCCATCTTCTTTTGCTCGGCCATGAGCGCCTTGCGCATGCCGAACGCGATTGAGGACTCGTACAGCGTCTGGTACGCGGCGATCGTCATGCGCGCCTCGTCCCGCACGCGCAGTAGTAGAAGCCCTCGCTCCGAGCAATTAATCGTGATCTGTCGAATCAGTTCGTCTGTTTATTGTGGAGAATGCATTGAGCTTAGAGGCATAGGTATTATACACGAGGAGTTCATCACATCGCACGCAATCCTTACCAAAGCACTGCGCGTAGAGCTCTTCGCGCACGGGACAGATGCCGGTCTCGCGCGCCTGGCGCTGCTGCAAGCGCAGATCCAGCTGCTCCTGCAGGTTCACGACATCCAATCGCGTGGCGGGTGTGCTCGAGACATACTGCACCCAGAGCTGGCCGTCCTCGGTCCATTCTTTCGGCGGCAGGATCGAGTTGAGGATGTCTTCAGTCTGCGACTGGCTCTGCGAGTAGCTGCCCGTGAACACTGTGGGCTTCTGCTGTTGCTGAAGTAGAGACGCATCGCTCGTGCTCTGGTTGTTGCTGTTGTTGGTGAAGCTGCTGGCGCCGTGGTTCGGTTTGCCCAGCGACTGCTTCTTGTTGACGCGCAGCGACTTCTCCTTCATCGTGCTCACGAGGATCGGGCTGTTGTACTTGACGAGCGAGCTCTGCGGAGGGATCATGATGGTCAGGTCGGGTCGGGCTTTAAGAGCTCGTAGACAAGCAGACTTCGTGGACGCTGTTGCTTCGACTGACGGTCAAGTACTGATCCTAATACAAGGGGCTCACCACCAAATTTGGCCAACTCAAGGGTCGTTCGTTACTGCGGGCGAGCCTCGACCCTCTACGACGTAGCCTAGAATATTTACCGAGTTCACGATAGAACCGACCGATGCTGTCCATCTTTATGGACCCTGCTTAAACTTTGTTGTGAGCTTTGTAGCGGCAATAGCGGGGATGCTCGAAGTCGAAGCCGACTGAAATGGTTTGTGTCGCTTCAAGATTGATCCAGGATTCTGCGCGTGAGAGAGAAAGGGAGCGATCAGGTGCGAGTACTTTGAAGTACTCTTGTGGGGACCGTTCAGTACTCGCAAGAACGATGCACAAGAGCAAGAAAGAGCTGGAGGAGTGAATGCTGATGATTCAAAAGAAAAAAATCACAACTGACTGACTGATGGCTCGTGTTGATGATACGCGAGAGCCGAGCGGCGATTTTCATGCGATTTGGAGAGAAAAAATATATATTGAAGCTGAGAGATGAATGGCATGAGGCACGCTGAGACGCCCTTCGGAAACGCCGTTCCAATAAGGAGTTGAGGTTGGTTTTGCACCAGATCTCTTCATGAATGCGCAATCGAAACGCAGGCTCATTTGGATTTGTAGTTTCCGTGGTGGAGACAGACGGGAGCATTGCCACCTTTTGACTTGAAGAGCGCTAACTCATACTATCAGGAGTCCCCGGTTGCTGCTCCGTGGGCCATTTCTTTAACAGGACGGGTCCGATCGCTACAAAACTGGTCCGATCGGATCGTTTTCGATGTCGATTGACAGCCATCACAGGTCATGAAGGAGGTCCTGCGTTTTCGATCTTCTTGGCTGACTGAATCCTGACGATCCACAACAGGGCAACAGGTCCAAACATGACTGAAGTTCCAGGTTATACGGCGTACAATGTATTTTGGTCTTGAGACAGAAGTCCGTCTCGTGCTGTGACGCTTACAATGGAGATCATGGTATCGTCAGACCATCGACAGGAGGAGACGAACCGAGCGTAAACTATCGCCCGTAATCCCCTCCTGTAGAGGAGTCTTCTTGAGATCGAACCCTTCGATCCATCATCGAGTATCATTGAAATGTCCCATTCCTCCACGATACTCACGAACTACTACTCTCAACCTGGCCCTTTATGTCGAAGCAGCTTCGGATGAAGAAAAATAGCCCAATGCCGACAGCTAGGAAGGCACCGTGAGTTGTTTCAAGACGCCATACTCGCTCATGTATTCTTCGTGTTTACTGTTTTTTCTCTCTCTACTTGTGATGAGGACCTCCAGGTGTCTTTCCTGGTCATGTCATCTTCACCACCAAGTGTCCCATGGTTAGTCCGGGATGATGTATTCTATATGGATCACACGTTACTATATATCTCCATTGTCTTGAGACGCTTACACGCTGGTGGCGTTCCAGTAGATCTGGCGCTGCTCGTCCTCGTGGCAGAACGGGAACTTGATCTCCGAGTCGGTCGAGTCCGGGTTGAAGAGCTGCTTGCCCGACGTGTACGTCACGTAGCAGCCGAGCGCGAAGCAGACGATCACGACGATGAGCGCCGGGATCTTCTCGTACATTGGGATCTTTGGCCAGAGCACCTTCATGTAGAACATAATCGGCAAGATGATCGAGTTCATGGTCACAGCTGAGGCGCCGATGAAATCGGTCAGGTCCAGGAAGTGTTCACGGAGCAGCACCGAGGCGATGACGAGCGCGATGATCACGCAGATGCGCAGCACGATGTACTTGAGCACGTTCGCGCCGCGGTACTCGAGCAACTCCTCCTCCTCGTCGAGTGACACCTTCTCGATGTCGGCCATGGACACGACCGAGCCCTTGGACACACGCGTGAGGAACTCGTCGTGCTGGCCCGGGGTCTCGACTTTCTCGAAGTGGGCGTCCGCCTCCACGTCCTCTGGCTTGCGCTGGTGCATGCCGAGCACCATGCGCTCGAGCAAGTAGAGCGCTGGGTGGAGGATGACCGAGAACGCGATCGTGATATGCAGCTGCATGAACAGGTACGCGAGTACGGCCATGCCCTTGTCCGAGCGGAAGCCGAGCTTGGAGAGGCCGGTCACCGGGTCTGGGAAGATCGAGTACAACAAGTTGCCCGAGATCTGGCAGCCGACCGCCGAGTAACCGGAGCTGGCCAGGACCAGGAAGAGCACGGAGATCGTGGTCATGGTGATTGCGATCACACGCGGCATGCGTGTCGGGTCGCTGTGCTGTCGCTGGAGCGCTGGGATGACGATGCCGGCACCGTACGCGAGAGACAAGTTACCGAACGTGTTGGCCACCTGCTTGAACGACAGGTCTGGCTTTGGGATCGACGGGTGGCCGTCCATGCCGTGGAGCAGCACCGCAATGCCGATGACATCCGCGATGAGCGTTCCCACGCAGCCGGCGAACGCGGCGCCGGCACCTTCCTTCATGGTCGGGATCAGGCACACTGGGAGCACGAGGATCGCCATGAGGATGATCCAGGTCTTGTCGCTGAACGTGCCTGGGAAAAGGCTCTCGAGCAGCGTACCGCCGAGCACGAGGAACGCGCACGGCGTGAGCAGGCAGTTACTGATCTGGAAGACGAGCACCAGCCAGCGGCCGGTCGTGCCCATGCACCACTCGCCGAGGTCGCCGTAGGTCTTGACCGACTTTGGTGCCACGAGCATCACCTTGGAGCACGCCACGGACGAGTACACATTGGCGAACGCCATGAAGAGCAGCGCGATGACAGCGATGACCGGCCCGGCTCGCGAGAAGTTGCCCGGCATGCCGAGCGTACCGATGCCGTACACACAACAGAAGAGGTTGAAGGCGATCTTGGCGTCCTCCATCGTGAAGAACGGCTTGCCCATGGTTGCTGACTGGAGTTGGAGTTGGAGTCCGAAGCTGGTGGTGCTTGCGTTGGTGTGCGCAGGAAGAGGCAAATTGGCAACTGACGGACGGAATCAAGCGAGTTGAGTGTGAGCTGAGCGGATCGGGGGCCCACCAAAGAAGCCCAAGAGTTCGAGAGGAAGGAAAAGGCGCACCCCTCGTCGTGACAAAACAGCAGGCGAGGCTGCCTGTCTGAGTGCTGAGGGTCCCGAGCTCAGAGACACCCGAACCTACACTTCTGCTTCTGTTTTCCGGCTCCCAAGCTCAGGTGGTGGTTGGCAGCCACGACTGATCAAGTGAGAGTGAGAGAGAGAGGGCGATGGTGAGGAAGACCAAGAGGGGCAAGCCAGGCAACTCAGCGATCGGCGCGTTGGAGGTGACGTGTGCGATCTATGCACGTCTGACAGCCTTTCAACCGAAAAGCTCATTTTTTTTCATTTTTGAAACTGGAAAATGATCCGAAGTTAAGGAAAACTGGAGTGAAATTTGATGAAACTGGTGATGATGGGCCTCATTTTCTGGTTGCCATATTTTTTGGAGAAACGAGAAATGGCAATATACACACACATACACACGAACGAGCGAGATCCCGCAGCCAACCAATCTGCGAGGGGATGCTCTAGTCTACTGCGTATCAAGAGTGTACGACGGTGAGTCACCTGAAGCAAGCGTCCGTCGCAGGAAATGCTTGCTTGGATCTCCCTATAGGCAAGTACATATTAATTATTATTCAGGTTCTAACAGCCTATAGAACCTAGGAATAATATCGATGTATTTTTTATCAACATTTGTCAAAGACTCGCATGGTGCGACAATAGTTTTCTCATGAATCAACGATCCAAGCTTGTTTATATTTTGGTATGGAGTAGATCCAGTTTTTCCATCCATGGGTGCGTGCGGAGTTGTGTACCGCTGGTGGGCTCGCGCGTAGAATGGGGGGGGGGGGGGAGGGGGGGGTGCATCAGTTCGATGAGCCGCCGCATGAGCGAACTTCTTGTCGATTGAGCAAACGAGGGTCACGGAAAATCCGCGCGCGCCTTTCACCACAGAACAATCCTGCCATCTTTGTGCCACCGTGTCATGTGGGCTCGCTCTTATGCAGTGACTTTGATTCTTTTCGCGCAAATGCTCGTGGGCTCTGGCTTGTTGCGGTACGTCCCCATGCTCTCATCATTTGGTGGCGACAGTTGCCCCCACCGCGTGTTCGATCATTGCGGCGAAGAGCTGTTTACTTGTTTGTACACTTTGACGTTCTTATCCTTCTGTCTGTCTCTCAAAACCTTCGCGACAGCAGATGGCGCCAAGAGCTTCAAAGAGAGAGCGTATTAACTGTAAGCAGAGGCATCCAAACCCTCGATTGGAAGAGAGGAACGCGTCATGAAGATGGTTTGATGGGTGGGCGGCACTGTGCTCTTCAGGGCGATCTTGGTGTCAAAACAAGCAAACGCCACAGTACCGACACAACAGTGCGGACGGGAAAGGATCCCAACTCAACTCGTTTCACACAGTCGACAGTCCCTCCCTCTCATGCGATCGCAAAAGAGGCAAAGATGGCAAATCGTAATTGCACAAAGCGTGTTGGTGCCCATTGCCCCGATATTATATGACCTTGAGGGGATACTATCGAATTATCGAGCTAGTTACGACTACACCTTTCTCCCTATATCATAGCCGACACATCCAATCAGAGCGTGTTGATGAGTTTGTCACTCTGCTACTTTGTATCGGGTTATGGTCGCGAGGCGGAGTGAACAACTCCGAATCTGAACTTTGGCGTTTTCTCAGCTGCAGTCCTGCAACTGCAAGCAGAGATTGTGTGTTTAGCTACCGCCATGTTTCAACATCAATTGATGCGTGAGTTCAGAACTTGCCGACCAAGGCGTGCAATGCACGATATCATCGACTCGAACTTCAATTGGGAAGATATCCTAACTTCAAGCGTTCTGGCTTGCTCCTGTACTTCAAGTCCATGCGACGCTCTCACCTCCGAGGCGAGGGCAGCCTCGCTAACTCACAATAACAAAAAACGACTTTATACAAGATTGTGAAGATTGGAACCAGCACGATTGAAGCTGCGCTACGAGTGATGGTACTGCAGCGTCTATCGAAGCGTACCGGTCCCAATTTTCACAATCTCGTTTTCAAGGAAACAATCTGATGCGCTTTCTGCTTCTTTTTGACGTCCCTGCTCATGGAGCGAAGAGCACTGGGATGATTATGACGCTGCTAAATCTCTCGGTTCTCCGCCCAGAATCTTCAGACATATCACCTTCAAATCAATATTTGTTACGGAAGCAGCTTCTCGTAACGAATAAAGGCAGAGGTAGGCATGTATCCTAACGTATGTTTCCAAATAATGCGTCTCACATTTTGGTCGAGAGGGCGCTATTTGGTTCAATCGGCAATATACGCACCCTGTCTGGAAACAGGGGCTCTCTTGGGTCTGGTTACTCTAAGAAAAAAACTCGGGTTCTATTGGCCAAACCTTTCATACGCTGCCATCTCACGTAAATACTTGTTAAGACCTCATTCTTTTGATGCCCGCTTTGGAGCCAAGGGGGCAATACTTGGGCATTGGGCTCTCAATGGGCACAATACGTTGTAATATCTCGGATTTCTCCAAGCCAAAGTACAGTGAACTAGACGTTTAGCCACAGCCCGGTATATCAAATCTAAAACCAATATTTAGCGCGTATTTTATTGCGGACGGAACCTAAAACAGCAGCACTGCTGTTTTAGGTTCCGTCCGCAATAAAATACGCGCTAAATAAAACGATTTGATTGGCTTAATCACTGCCGAGTTATGTGATTTGATTGGCTCATCAAAAAGAGACGGAGCGTGTGAACCGTCTCTGATGAGGTGTTGATGCCTTGTCGCACATTTACCCCATCCCCTTTGTTTCGTCTATCTTCCCAATCTGAGGGTTTCGGAGGCGAGAGCTTTTCTCTATACAAAGTTCAAGTGAAACGTGCTTCCTCCGTTTCCTGAATTTGAAAGCTCAAATTTCATATTTATAGAGCCAGCTTGTTTTACCATCCTCGGAGATCGAAGCAGAAAGGGGATGTGCGTCAAGAGACAGGACCAGCTCTCCCCCAGAGTGTCCTCACGCGAAACCGCTCCATCAGAGGGCACATACTGAACTCAAGTCGACTTTTGCGTAATCGGGAGATGAGATTGATCGTGAGGCACACAGCACCCGATATCAAAGAAAAAAAACGTGAAGAAAGGTTTTTAATCCTTCATCCTATGGGCGTGCACCTGATTTCATGTGCTAGCCATTAGCTATATATTGCTGGAGATGGCAGTTTGAATTGAGGCAGTATGGAAAAAAGAACTTCACATGCGAAGAGCTCCATGTGTGCGCGCGTCTTGATTGTTAGGATTGCTTCGAAAAGTACACTTGTCGAATGTGTACATGTTGTTTGTGTTGAGCGGTCGCTTGCTGCTGTGCGTTCTACGGGCGGAGGGAGGGAGAAAGGTCAACACACCCGAAGAATTTTGATTTGCTTCGAGTGTGGGCATATCGCAATCATCACGTCGACAGAGTTTAGAGCACACACACACATACACATACACAACACACTGCCCTTGCCCGCCTGCCGATCGATCGATCTGTCGGTTGTCAGCTGGTCTTCATGTTCTCATTGCTCTGCTTTCATCTCACATCACGCCACATCAACACTACGGCGTTTCCGTGTGTGAGATGGCGTCACGCAGGGGGTAATCAACATGGTGTCCAGTTTGATTAGTGGTTGAGCAGGAGATCAAACAATACAGAGCCTAACAAGAGGGAATAAAGCGGCATCGCGCGTGCTGGTGGTGGAAGTGGCACTGGCACTGGCCATGCCAGTCTCCTGCGACTGACTACCGCAGCTACGCAACGTTTCGAGGTGAAAGAAGCCTCATGTGCCAACATGTCACGCCCAGTTTGTTCGTTGATGCGGCGTGCCGCCGTTCACAACACTGTATTAGAACAAGATGCCAAGGTGCATTACTCTCTATCGTCATGAAGTGGCGTGATGCAAAGACACGTGTTATACTCAAAGCGAAAAGACAAAGCAGAATTTGTCAAAGTTGTAAGCACGTCCAATACCAATACCGTGAGCATTGTGTGGTCAACAGGTTGCTTCACAAGCTTGGCGAGTCGGCGAAGAGCTCCGCGATGAGGACAGTTCCGTTGCATTTGGGTCGCACAGAAGTATCCTAACCCGCTGCATTTCGTTCATCACTTGGACAAATTGCCCATCCCTGCAGTCATAGATCATCCAACAGAAATGCTTGGACGAGGTGCTGTTGCCAGTCAAACCCATCGACGCTGTTCGCTGCCCACATATCCTCAAGCATGGCTAGGTATAGTATGTAGCGTGCGTCGTCAGCGGGTGGCTTAACGATATTGGCGACTTGGCGAAGAGCTCCGTCAAGATGACAAGCGCAATGGGATCCATCCTACACCTGTGCAGTGTTCCTCATCCTGGGTGGGTAGATCGGTCGGTCGCCCATCCCTGTGATAGCAGAAGACGGCGCTTCCAACTCGAATGTTTGGATGAGCAGAGGTCAGCGAGAAACAGTCTGCACCGGAGGTGTCCTCCCATCGAAAAGATTGGACGAGCTATTGAATAGATGACCACTCCGCCAGTAGACATCGCAGCAAGGGCCCTCTCAGTTTGGATCGCCATAGCCAACAAGGCGCGTGACCAGAGACAGAGCTCGTCCCAGTGAAAGCACCGTACCTCACAAAACCTTTCTGTAACGGTTTTTATTACTTGTAAGGTGTATGCTTCGTATTGACCGGTCGTGACTTGTGACTTGTGGCCATATGTACACTTTTTGAGCCGAGGTGCAGGTGTTTGGTCGGTGACTGCTCTCATCCAATCCGATCGATCAGTGAACAGCGAGTTGCTGGATCTGCGACGCCCGACGTTCTGGTGAAGTAGGCGCTCAGCCTCTCTCAGTCACCAATTTGCCGGCTTCTGCTTACAGCAAGAGCTACCCTAGCAAGCAAACACCAGAGCTCAAAAGCAACCATGAGTGGCGTTAAGAAGCCATTCTTCACGTTCGAGGACGCCAAGATCGCGTTCAACCTCTTCTGCTGCGTGTACGGTATCGGCACGCTCGGCATGCCCGGAAACTTTTCCCGAGCAGGTCCAGCGATCGCGATCGTGGCGCTGCTGTTCATGGCCGCAGCCAACATCTACGCCTCGGTGGCGTGCTCCAAGGTGATGTTGATCGCGCCAAAGTCGGTCAAGACCTACGGCGATCTCGGCGAGTGGTGCATGGGCAAGTGGGGACGCTACCTCGTTGTGCTCTTCCAGATGCTCGACTGTTTGCTGACTCCGTGCGCGTTCCTGGTGCTTGGCGGCACGCTGCTCGACAGTTTGTTTCCTGCGACTTTCAGCCCAAAGACCTGGATTATTCTGATGGCGCTGCTCGTGCTTCCCGTGTGCTTGATCCCGACGCTCAAGGAAGGAGCCGGTGCGGCGTTCGCTGGCTGCATGGGAACGCTCATCGCCGACATCATCGGCATCGGCATGCTCATCCATGGCATGAACGGCCACCCGTCGGTGCCATCCCCAGACCTCTCGTTCAAGCAGGTGGCCAACACGTTCGGTAACTTGTCTCTCGCGTACGGCGCCGGTGTCGTGATCCCAGCTCTCCAGCGCCAGCACAGCGACCCGACGCGCATGCCCCGCGTCGTGTTCATCACCGTGACGTTCATCTCGTGCTTGTTCCTGATCCTCGGTCTCACAGGTTACTCTGCGGTCGGCTGCCAGATCTCGGGCAACCTGCTCTTCTCGATCTTCCCAGACTCGGTCACGGGACTGTCCAAGCTCGGCTTCCGTTCGGATCAGGGCATGGCCGTGCTCGCGTACCTTTTCATGCAACTGCACATCACTATCGCCTTTTCGGTGTTTTGCGCTCCGGCGTTCTACATCCTCGAGCGCATGCTGCTTGGCATGCACCAGAAGAAGGACCATTATGAGGACGACGAAAGAAACGACAAGGACATCGAGAGCGCAAGCGTCAACGGCTACAAGTCGGTCAGCACCCCAAACGGCGAGCTCCGTATCCGCGGCTCCAAGATGTCCTCGGTCGTGTCCATGGCCGATATTGACGGCGCTGACGACGTTGAGGCTGAGGCGCGCGAGTATCGTGGTGCGAACGTGCTCAAGTACGTCGTACTTCGCATCTGCGTGGTAGTGATCCTGGTCGTTGCATCCGTGCTGCTCCGTGAACACTTCCTGGACCTGACCGACTTTATCGGCGCGTCGGCCGTGACCATGAGTTGCATCATCCTGCCGATCGTGTTCTACCTCAAGAAGCTCTGGGTGTCGCTGCCAATGTACGAGAAGGTGCCAGCGCTCATCATCGTGATCGTGTGCTTCGTGCTCGGATGCTACGTGACGTACACGTCGGGCAAGCAGCTTTTCAACCCGGACTCGACCGACTCGGAGATCCTCTTCCCGTTCTGCCACGAGGACGAGCAGCGCCAGATCTACTTCAACGCGACGGCATAAGTGAGACAACAAGAGAGCGGTGGTGCCCTCGACTCGACAGAGAGAGCAAGAGCAAAAGAGACTTGGGTATGTGCTGGCTACCACTTATAATTTGCGTAATGAATATTTTATTTCCACTCTAACCAAGTACTCCTGTTTCTCCTTTTGCTGGATATGATCGTCATACACTCTGGACGTGAACGATGGACACGGTCGACATCATCCAGCCAGTCAAACCACCAGGAGTGACGACTGCACTCAAGGTGGACGCAAAGGACCACACTAACTGTCCAAGAGGGAGGTATTGGAAAGCAAAACTTGCACATTTATTATATTGACTACTGCCTGAACTCCTTCTCTTTGACTCGCAGCACACTACCACTGACATTTGCTTCTTCTTGTTGGGTTGTATAGGAAATGCAATTCTCCTAGCGCCTCGCTTCGCTAGCGAAAGTCGCTTCTTCTTCTTCTCTTCAGCCTACTGACACTTTCGCTACTTCCGATTACGCGGTGGCGTTGAAGTAGACCACGGTCTTGAAATCGTCGTGGCAGAACGGGAACTTGATATCCGGGTCGGTCGAGTCCGGGTTGAACAGGTTCTTGCCCGACAGGTACGTTACGTAGCATCCGAGCACCAGGCACACCACCACCACAATGAGGCCCGGGATCTTCTCGTACAGCGGGATCTTGTTCCAGAGCTTCTTGAAGTAGAACACGATCGGCAGGATGATGCAGCTCACCGTCACGGCCGAGGCACCGACAAAGTCCTGCAGGTCAAGGAAGTGTTTACGGAGCAACACCGACGCAATGACCAAGATCACCACCACGCACACGCGCAGGATCACGTACTTGATCGCGTTCGCGCCACGGTACTCGCGCGATTCCTCCTCAACGTCGAGCTCCTCGCGTTCAATGTCGGCCATGGACACCACCGAGCCCTTGGACACGCGGGTCTTGGCTTCAGGATTTGGGGTCTCGGTGGCCTCGTAGTTGTATGGCGCCTCGATGTCCTCCGTCTTCTTCTTGTGCATACCCAGCACCATGCGCTCCAAGATGTAGAACGCCGGTGACGCGATCACCGAGAACGCGATCGTGATGTGCAGCTGCATGAACAGGTACGCGAGCACGGCCATGCCCTTGTCGGAGTGAAAGCCCAGCTTGGAGAGGCCGGTCACCGAGTCTGGGAAGATCGAGAAGAGCAGGTTGCCCGAGATCTGGCAGCCCACGGCCGAGTAGCCCGAGCTCGCCAGCGTCAAGAACAGGCACGAGATGAACGTCACTGTCACGAAGACAACACGCGGCATGCGCGTCGGATCGCTGTGCTGACGCTGGAGAGCTGGGATCACGATACCAGCACCGTAGGCAAGCGACAGGTTACCGAACGCAGTGGCCACCTGCTTGAACGAGAGCTCTGGGGATGGCACCGATGAGTGGCCGCTCATGCCGTGCAGCAGGATCGAGACACCGATGATATCAGCGATGAGCGTTCCCATGCAGCCGGCGAACGCAGCGCCGGCTCCTTCCTTGAGCGTCGGGATCAGGCACACGGGAAGCACCATGAGTGCCATCAAGATGATCCATGTCTTGTCGCTGAAGGCTCCCGGGAAAAGGCTGTCGAGCAGCGTGCCGCCCAGCACCAGGAAGGCGCACGGGATCAACAGGCAGTTGGCCATCTGCGAGACGATCACGAGGTAGCGGCCCGTCTTACCCATGCAGAACTCGCCCAGGTCGCTGTATGTCTTGACCGAGCGCGGTGCCGTGAGCATCACCTTGGAGAGCACGACCGACGAGTAGATGTTGGCGAACGCCATGAAGAGCAGCGCGATGGTCGCGATCACGGGACCCGCTCGGGAAAAGTTTGCCGGCATGCCGAGCGTACCGATGCCATAGATGCAGCAGAAGAGGTTGAACGAGATTTTGGCGTCCTCCATCGTAAAGAACGGTTTGCCGTTGCCCATGGTGGTTAACTGGTGAGTGAAGGCTGACGAGCGGTTGAGACGGGCGGGAGCTGGCGGTCGAGGGAGGGAAGCTTGGGCGGTGCAAGGGAAATTGCAGACTGAGCCTTCTGTAGAGACCGCCGGAGTTGGCAGCCAGGACCGCCGGAGTTGACAGCACAGCACAGTACCTCGTGTTTGTTTGTTTGTTGATGCGGCCGTGAGCATGAACGAACCAGCCCAACGCAACTGCAACCAGCCAGCCAGCGTCTTCTACGGCTGGGCTCTCCTCTCTCTGCTGGGCCAGCTGAGAACAAACAACAAACAGCCTGAGCTGGGGCAACAAAGGCGAGTGATCTTTGACCTTTGGGTCTGATCACCTCAAGGTCTCTTTCGCAAGAGATCCGGAACAAAAGAGGATCCACCTGTTGGTATGAGATGCTCTCTCTTGGAAGGAAGCAGGACAGCCGGGAAGCGATTGCAGTACCGTCGTGGTCATCTTGACTGGATGTCTGTATGCATCTTTCCAAAACCCAGCAGGTTTGGACAAGAAAGACGCCGAGAGAGTCGGAGCGAAAGTGAGTGACAGCAGGCAGGATCGGCAAGGGAACAAAGTGACATGGACAGGAGTGAGCGAACGAGAAAAAAAGAACCCATCATCCTCAACAACTGAGTGGCTAAACTCCAGGTACCGAGCGAATAGCGGTGCGTTTCGGGAAAGTAATGTTGTGGTATGGGTGCTTTTGAGAAAGCAGGGGAACTTTTGGCTGGGAATATTGTGAAGAAGATATCAGTGGGATGTGAGATGGTGAGTGCTGCTGCTGCAAAACAAAAGTAAAAAAACAAATATGCGCAGGATATTTATTAGCATGGCATTTCTCGCTGCGTGGGCACGGAATCGATGAGTTGTTTGACGTGGTGGAGCAAACGGCGTGGCTCTAAAGTTGGCGGAGCGTGTATCCACAATATTCAAGACCGGCTTGCGTTTTCTGCATGTGCGGTGGAAGAAAGCTCTAGGAAAGGCTCGTATTGCACCCTTTTTTCGTGCTAGACGAATCGAAAGATCAAGTGGGTCCAAAAGCGTGATAGAGATTAGCCGTTACATGAATGAAATCCTGACCGCTGGTACTGATAGATTCACTTGCTGTTTGTATGAAGCGATTGCCTGATCGATTTGTTTCAAGATGATCGCGCGCGCATGAGCGAATTCGAATCTTGTCACCGCTGTGATTACAGGTTGACAACTGACAACTTTCCGCAAAGAAAGAGCAGGGAGAATCAGCGATCTTTTGGACGCACAGACGAGGTCGTCACGACGACAAAACCAACACCAGCATAGTTCGCAAGCATTCCTGTGGTGGAGGTGCATTCAAGGCGGCATGCAGTCGCTGCACACAAACACACCTTATATAGTGAGCAATACACACAGAATTATCGACGTGATCGCTCTTGCGTTTGAATATCAGAATCTATATATTCCTCAACGTTTCCACTTTATCCAAACCCACTTGCTTTTTCTCACCCACATTGCCTTGAATATCGATTGAGCTGCTTGCATTTGAGAAAGTCCTGGTTATGCGCCATTATATCACTGACGGTTTCACGTTTACTCACCATCCCCACCAGCGAACAGTTTGTATTGGCCAAGAGACAGGTCTACCCGTCTCAAGGACGTGACGCAGCTGGCATCAAGGTGCGTTTGGCCAATCTCCAGCGCCAGCGCGCTCTCTTCTCGCGTCCTCGCCTGCTTTCGTTGCCGCCGATGGCGGTGGTTGTTGACACAACTCGGAACCGCCTCTAACTTTCCCCTTTGTTCTATGTGCCTCGCTTGCTTGTCTGGCAGCAAGTGTGGGTCTGGTGGATTGCACCTTGCCACCAACAACAAAGTGCCTGCTGCAAAGTGTAACGGGGTTCTTTTATCCCTCGCGCTCCCTCGCTTCACTGCGACACATGTACGATGCACATCCGAAGTGATCGCTCTGCTCTCGTGTCACTCGCGCTCCAGTGTGTTGAAGCTTCGTTGTGTGTGCTGAGAGCCATTTCGTATTCTTCCCGACGCCTTTGGGCCTTCGGAGATGGAAGTGAAAAGACCAAAGAGAATAGAGAGAGTGAGCGCTGACTGTATCCACAACGTAGCCACCTCCAGTTCCTCTTGGCTGTGAGGTTTGCTTTGCTTCGTGTAGTGTGCCCCGTGTGTTTGTGGTTGGCCTGTGCGAGCGATTAGCTAGGTGTATGGATGTTTACAATAGTAAGCCATGCCGTTAACCACACGGGAAGAGGAAGACAAGTCGAAAGCCACGTTCGTGAAATATCCCCACTGCAAAGGATTAAAGCGCGGCAGGATGTTCTAGTCGACGCTAATAACTGTGCAAGTAGCAAAAACGAATACGAGTGAAGTAATGCAAAGCAACTCTTTTGGCTTTCTGTGGTCGCGAAGGAAAAGAAGGAGGAGGCTCCTCAAACAAACCAAGGAAGAAACATGCGAGCAGGCAGACTTTTTTCAGGTAGGCAGCAGGATTCTCACAGCACAGCCACATGCTGTGCTTGCCGGTACCACAGAAAAACAATAGACAAGCAGACAGACACAATTGATTGACACTCGCATCTTTCCCATTGTCGAGCGCATCGTTTCACAAGCTACACTTTTGAGTGCGCCTCTCCGCCACTTTGTCTCTTTGGCGACTCGCAGCAGAGGACCCCATCTCACACTTTCTCTCAATGCTCCAATGAGCGAAGAGCCGCAGCCATTCTGGCCACAGTCGCAGTGGCGTTTGAGGAT
>JAADVO010000571.1:0-21290 GCA_023335655.1 Globisporangium spiculum | reverse complement strand
CGGCAGTGGCACCACGGCCTCATTCGGCTCAATCGTGCAGAACGGGAAGTTCTCGGCGGGGATGTTGAGCTTCGAGAGGCAGTTGAAGAACGTGCTCTTGCCGACGTTCGGCACGCCGACGATGCCGATCTTGACGTTGTTCGTCGGGCGACCGAGGTACACGCGCTTTTCCTGTGTGTTCGAACGAATGATAGCCACACACATTAAGATGAGATCCCAAGTTCAACCATAGTATGGCACACACGTGGCGACGCCCAACGCAAGGGGAAAGCCGTGTACATACACATATATACGTAGCTACGAGGGGGGATACAGACGGAGGGGGAGACAGACACGTACTTCTTCTTTCTTCTTTGGTGGCATCTTGCTTCGCTGCTGCTGCTTGTCGTCGACTCCTGCGAATGGGCTAATGGCTGGCGATGCATGCAGCAAAGCAGGGCGAGCAAGCAAGCTCAGGGCAAATCGAATCAAGCCACAAAAAAGAGACCGCGAGCGATTATTGGCAAAAATAAATATGATTTCGGCCAATAAATGAATGTTGGGGTTTTGTTTAACATTTAACATCTTTTTATTGGTCAAATGCTCAGCGCTACATCTATTTCTGCCAATAGAATGCATAAATTTTGTTTTGCTTGATTGGCTGAAAATGTGCTTTTCGAATTGTGTGGCCCTTTGAGGTTCCATCAATCCTTCCAAGCCCACGCCAAGCAACATCGCCTGAAACTATGGTGTAGGTTCATGGACAACTTCATCGCTGTCATCGACAGCAATCAGAGAGTTGAGGTAGTACGAGCCATTCAATAGGTTTCAACGATTCAATATCACGATGGAGGTCTTCTAGCAGTACATCAAATCCCAGCAGACAGCTTCTACTGGGACTAACTGCAACAACTGCGCCGCGCCAATAACTCACTGCATCGCCTCTGATCCTCAGCTCAATTCAGTCTCCTGTCGCTTTTCACTCGTCACTCTTCGCCCTCTTTCACCTTCTTCTTCTGCTGCTGCTCAGCGAGCATTCGCGCGAGAAAGCTGCCGTCGTTCGGGATCTCTGGCACGCCACCTGGGGTCTCAGGGAGCACCTCTGGCTTGGAAGACGCCAATGAATCAGCACTGGTCTTCGCTTTCTTCTTTGGGTGCTCATCGTCTTTCGCTTCTCCTGTTTTCTCTTCACCTGCTGATCTGTTGTCGTCACTATCGCCGCCATCGTCACCTCCGTTGGAGATCGACTTTGCCTTGGTGCGCTCCTTGCGGCGGCGACGCTTCTCTGCGCGCTTGTGGGCTCGCGCCTCAAACTCCGTCATGTTGAGCAGGCGCTTGCGCTCAAACTCTTCCTGGATCTTCTTTTGCTCGAAATCTTTCTCCATGCGTTCCACTCGGTCCAGCTCACTACAGTATCGCGCATACAGTCAAGCAAAAAGAGATCAAGCAGGTTAATACGGTGATTGGATTCGTACATACACACAGCACAGGTTATCATCACATACCGTCTTCTAGCTGCGCGGTACATGTGGAAGTCGCCGCTTCCGGCACCTGCAGAGCTCCCAGACACATTTTCTACGCGGTTGATCGCCACTTTCGGCTCGCCGTGCTTGTCTGCGCCTCCGCCACGGCCACCATTGCTGCTGCTGTTACCAGGACCGTAGTGGCTCGCAGACTTTCCGCCACCGCCATTACCGCTGCTGCTGCTGCTTGTGGTGGCGGCTGAGTAGGAGATCGCCGCTTTCGCGTCCTGGTCCGTGAACGTCTGCACCGTCGTGTATCTCCCCATTCTTCTTGTCGGTCGTGTGTGTGTCTGTATGAGTGCCAGACGCGCCTTGGTGAGCCAAAAAATGAGCTTTATCTTGAGAATTGTAAGCAAGACACAATGTAGGGCGCGTTATCCGAAACTATTCCACATTATTCAAATTCAAATTAGAAAGTTTCCATATTAGCTTGGTTTTAGTATGTTCGCTGGAATTTTGGGTGCCCTATCTTAAAATTACACCGGCCTTACTCAAACCAAGTCAAGATAGAATCCATCACAAAACATGCGCTCTTTCAAAAACCAAATTAAACAGTCCTTTCGGTAGCTTCTGCTCAAAAACTACCGAAAAGACTGTCCAACTTTGATCGACCGCAGATTTACTGAACGAGCACTGTTTGTGCAGACGCATGTTTGGTTGGTTGGATTTCCGACCATTTTGGTTTGGGGCTCAAGACCAAAGGCGCGCAACAGCAGGCAACACCTTCCAGGCAGGCAGGCAGCAGGCTTGAGAGACTCGAGAGACTCGAGGGAGAGAGAAAGCTTCGACGACGACCATGAGCAAAATTGCGAACGCTTCGAAGGTGGCGTGGCACGTCGTGGACGCCAAGGGCCAGGTGCTGGGCCGCCTCGCGTCGCAGCTCGCGCCGATCCTGCGCGGCAAGCACAAGCCGACCTATGCGCCGAACGTCGACTGCGGCGACTACGTGGTCGTGATCAACGCCAAGGATATTGTGCTCACGGGCAACAAGTGGAACAACAAATTATATCGCTGGCACACGGGCCACCCGGGCGGCCTCAAGCAGCGCACGGCCCAGGAGCTCTTCGAGCGCAAGCCGGAGGAGGTGCTGCGCAAGGCCGTGTTCGGCATGTTGCCGAAGAACCGCATGCGCGCGCTGCAGGACAAGAAGCTCAAGATCTTCATGGGCGAGGAGCACGAGTTCACCGAGCAACTCGGCGAGAACCCAGTCGTCCTGTAGAGAGAGGAGAGAGAGCGAGAGAAAGAGAGTAGCGGTGAAGGTGTGAAGAGAGAGCGTCGATCGATTGCTTCTTTCCCCACAGACGAGAGAGCGGCGAGAGGCGACTGAAGAGGAAGCAGATAAAAACGAAGAACTAACAGCTCAATACACGCACAGGAACTGTTTGTCACCTCGTAGTGTTGTGTGTGTGTTGTGTGTGGGGGCTATGAGAGGCACTTATCTGTCTGTCTGCTTGTCTATTCGTATCACTCTTCGTCTAACGTTACTTTATCTGCGCTCACATCGGTATCTCCATGGTTTGCATGGTTGCCATGTTCTTGCTGCTGCTGTTCTGCTTCCGCCATCGCCTCGACAAGGAGCGCTTCATCCTCACTCAAGGCCGCGAGGAACGCAATCGCATTGACGAGACCCGACGCACCGTCGTCATCTGCGAGAAAGTGGCTGCAAATCTACACGCCAAGAAGCACCACAGACGCACACACATACAGCATTGAGTATTTACAGCAAAAGCCCCACACTGCATGACAGAAATCCATGGACAAACGGACCTTGGCAAAGACGTGCGACGGGCATCTTCTCCACGCCTTCGGAAGCAACGGGGTCGACGTCAAGGAGCTCATAACGTCCACCAGGAGGCTCACCGGCATTAGCAGCAGTGGACCAGACTCATCACCACCATTTTCATCTAGACACGACGAAGACGAACAAGTCTGGAGCAATTTGAGGAGCTCCTGTCTCTGTCGAGTGTTCAGCAGCACGGGATGGAGCTCTTCGACCACTGGCGGCGGGTCCACTGCTGCGTGCGCAACGAGGCGATTCAGCGGATCCACGTCAATGAGCGTATCTTCACGGAGCTGGACAGTGATCGGGAAGCGATACAGGATCTCGGGCTGTACGAATTAGATAGAAACACACAAACAAGAGATTAAAACGTCAATAGGTGGATGCAATAACCTAGGAACAAGTCTTCAGATCCCCATACCTTGGCGTTGATAAACAGCGGCAGACCGACTTCCGCCTCGACCGCAACTCGAACGTACTTGACCAGCGCCGCGACCGCCGCCTGCTCGCGATCTCGGCGCTCTTCAATGACGTCTCGCAGTGTCATCTCGACCGCTCGCATGGACCGTGTCACTTGCTCGCACGCGGTCTGCGCAGCTTCACGCAGGAACCGGATGCGGCGCTGCACCAAATCGTGCTCGTACTTGATGCCTTTCAGCAGGTTAATCGCGCAGACATCCAGTGACGACGATGGCGATGATGGAAGTGTCCTGTTGCTGCTATCCGACTGGCCAGTAGATTTCCCACCACCACTTGTTCCACTATTGCCATTATCAGCGACTTTGGAGGTGACCAACTGGACGATTAGGTCGCATTTCAGAAGAGCTCTGTCGAAGGAAGTCAGGAGCTCCTCGATGGCCATCGGGTCCCCTCCACCGCCTTCTTTCATCGGATCAATAACAGCAGCGTTCGCACTTGCGTTCGCGGCGACTGCCGAGGATACTGGTGCTAGAGCTGCAACTTTTCCTTTCCCCTTCGCTGGTGCAGCTCCACCTTTTCCTGCTGGTTGAGCTGCTGGCGCAGCAGCAGGAGCTGCAGCCACTGGAGTGACCGGAACCTCCTCCGCAACTGCAGATGCATCATAGAAAAGCCGACACGACAAATCCTGAAGCGTGTGGTTCAGCTTGAGGTTTTCAACCGCCGGTGCTAGAAGCGCGGGTGCACTGCTCGCCGCAGAATAGCCTTCGACTAGCAACTGGAATGACACGAGAAAGCGGTCGCACTCCGCCTGCAGCGCTCCCTGGTAGATGATCGCGACACGTTGACACGTGTCTTCGATCCAGCCGTCGTTCATCACACTATTGAGCTCCTCCTCGTTCTCACTCGCTTTTGTCTCAATGATCAGCATCAACTCGTCCTGTAAAATGTCGGTGCGCGCGTGCAACTCGAGTTTCGTGGACTCATCAAAGCGCATTTCGTCGATCACGAGATTGAACCGCTCCTGGAAAGTGTTCACGTGGCTCTGCTTCGCGTCAGGTCGCCGCAGAAAACAGCAAAACTCGTCGATGACGAGCTTCGCGCGGTTCGTGGCATGCCGTCGCTGGTCTCGCTGTAGATCAAACGCCTTCATCATCATCGAAATGTACTCGCTCTCCATGTCGTTCCACACAGTCGCCAGTAAACTGCTCAGCTGCGGCGTCAGTTTACCCGAATACACCTGGGCAGACTTCTCTGCAGCCATTCTCTCCTCGTGAACGGCTTCTCTGGCTTTGGAGATTGCAGCATCAATCTGTTTCTGAGCTGCGTCAAGAGCCTGGCGGTGCTCTGCGAGCTCCTCTTTCTTCGCTTTCGCCTCCTCTGCCTGCTGGAGCGCTTGCTGACAGTGTGCATGGTCCTCGCGAGCACTCGTGATCGCATTCTCAAGCGCCAGCAGTCGCAGCTGCCGCTGTTCCTCCGCGAACATCGACTCCAACGCGGTTGTTTCCTTCTCCTGCTGCTCACCAAGTACTCGATCTTCTTGGTCTCTGTAAAACTTCTCGACAAACGTTACCATACACTCATGCGTATGCTCTGCGTCCACGGCAGTACCCACTTCTCTCAACGTGTCGAACTTCTGGTACCACGGCTTCTGGGATTTCACGAAATCCTCAACCAAGAGGCACTGGATGGACAGAAGCTCGCTGCAGTTCAGACTCGCGTTCGTGTGGGAAAGACGATGGCGATCCGTGGACTCGTGCGACGGCGGGCTGTGCACGAGGTGGAATTTCTCGTGGGTCGCGTCGTCCTCCAGTTGCCCCAGACACCGCTCCACCGCAGTCTCGCACGCACAGTCCAAGTAAAACACCAGGTCGACCCCAGACTTGCCGTGCAGGAAACTGGACGGGAGCTTTGGTTTCACGCATCCTGGGGCGACCGCAGACTCACAGTCAAAAGGAGAGGCAATCAACGACGGGTCCACGAAACCCGTGAGCAGCTCTTCAAAATTGCGACCTTGCTCCTCGGTGCCAGGTAGATCATACACGATCCAGCCTTTCTTGAGTGTGCTTGACTTTGGTTCTTCTTGTGCTCCTTCTTTACCAGCAAGACCATCAGGCACAGCAGCCAGTCTCACTGCTATTGATGCCTCCAGTGCGTGAACTGCGTCCAGGACCAGCCGACTGTAGATGTGCGCCGAGATCTCACGTCCACTCGAAAGAAGCTGCTGCGCTTCAACTCCGATCTCACTCTGCTTCTCAATCGCCTCTTCCAAGAGACTATGCACAGAGATCACTTCCAGGTCGTACTTCTCGGCGACGCGGATCGAATGCGTCTTCTTGCCAGCGAATGGAGAGCCAAACACCAGTATACGGAGAAGCGTTGGTGGGGTAATAGCGACGATTGACTGCTCTACAGGCTCCGCACCTGGCGTGTCGAATGTTGAATCTTCAGGTGGGATAGTACTCTCTTCATCAGCAGTCTCTTGCCCTGTCTCTGGTGATGTGGCAGCAGCTTCTAGTTGTGGACTTTGACTCTCGCTTTGCTCCTTTTCTTCGACAATGTTTGGACTTGTAGGCGGTGGTGACGGTGAAGATGCTGCCATCATCTTGCT
The DNA here is from genome assembly GCA_023335655.1 of Globisporangium spiculum. NCBI lineage: Eukaryota > Oomycota > Peronosporomycetes > Pythiales > Pythiaceae > Globisporangium > Globisporangium spiculum. The sequence goes on along the minus strand of JAADVO010000571.1, from coordinate 14,980 downwards.
GATCCACCGCACGTACTTCACTTCTTCGCCCAACGCGAATCGGTCTTCCAGGGTGTCAACAGCTCCGATGAATTTGACATCGCGCGGACACCACGGCGATAGCGCCGTTCCCTTTGTAGAAGACCCCACGTAGTCAGAATTCCACATAAATGGGAGAAACGACCCCAGGTACTGATCTAATTGGTACTTGCTGAGTAGCTCCGAGTCATCACCACCATCTCCAATATCAGCAATACCCAGCACACGACCATTTGCGAACTGCACTTTGTACTCTGTCCACGTCTCTTCCGGTAAGAAAAGCGTCGGAGTACGCGCGAAAAGCGTCTCTTCTCGCTTTCCTGCGACAAGCATCGCGAAATCCACCACTTCCTGCATGATGCTCGACGCAATGAGCTCGTTCTCATGGCGCTCGGATGCCTGGGTCGCAGTCAGCAGGTGTTGCTTCTGCAGAATCTGCATCTCACTGTCATCTTCGTAGCGTAGTATCAGTCTTCCGTAGACACTCGCGTCTCGGTCGATCGCCGCTTCCATGTCGGCATGCTTCTGTTTGTCGTATTCGAGACTCCTTTGCTCTCTGTTCTCACGCGCGATCTCCTTGTAGCGGATGACATTGTCGATGTCCTTGCGGACGTCCTTCTCACTGTTTGTCTCTCTCGCCACGAGCGCTTCGAGCGCCGTGCTCGCACGAACGGTGCTCAGGTGCGAGTGGTAGTACCCACACTCCTGCACGAACTGCTTACGGCGCCGCTCGAGCTGCTCTTTGCGCTTCTCGCGGCGCTGCTTCTGTTCCTTGATGGCGCTGATGTTGTTTGCCAGTTCCGCTCGACCACCGTCTCGCTCGGACGCCCGACGGGAAGACGCAGAGATCAGCGAGGCGCTGTTTATGCTGTCTGCCTTTTCCAAAGTAGCGCTCAGAGAGCGAAGTCCGTAGCCGACGGATTTCCGAGACGGGAGCAGCGAGTCTTTTGAATGCGCTTTTGGTCCGCGCCGAGTCTAACAAGCAAAACGATCGGAAGTTAGCGTGCACGGCTCATTCAAACCAACTTCTAGCACAGAACCATTGTCAGAGTTTGCATGCATCCCCGCATCCACATACCTCAAACTCGTCCAGGTCTTCTTTCACAGTCTGGCGAAGACTGAATGTGCGCTCTTCCTGTATCAAACGAGTAAAGTTAAGCACTCATGATCTAATACCTCACAAGGCATAGAGCCATCGTTTGCGTTCTGTACCTGCTGCTTGGCTCGATGTGCCAGCAGCTGCTGGTAGAAATGCGCTTTGCGCTGCTCGCGCTCGCTTTTCTTCTCGAGCGCAACGCGCCACGCCGACGAATCCGTCTCTTGGAGCGCTTCTTTGATGAAATGGCTGTGGATGAACGCTCGATGGAGCCGCTCGGCCTTCGTGAGCTCCAGCTGCTCCTTGATCTCCTCCTGGCTGCGCAGATACTCCTGCTTCTTGCGCGCTTCCTCTGCGATCTCCTCTCTGCATGCAACAACATCCATACAGACAGCGCATTGTTGTTACATTTAAGCATGCAGGCAATAACGGCACATAAGTGATGGCGGGCATACGTACTTTTCCCGCTTGAGCGCGGCGAGCGACTTGATGCGTCTTCGCACCGAGTGCTCGAAGAACGAGTGGTTGCCGGAATCGAATACAGGCTTGACGAGCTTCGCGGGCATGTTGGGCAGCGGCAGGACGGATTTTCGCTCGAGCGACTTGGTGGACACGTCCGGCGCGCGTCCGATCCTCGTCGCGGTTATCTACATATGAGCACAACACAACCATACCCCAATAGCAAGATAGTGATAAGATGCCATAGTACACAATGCACACGCAGACATACTGTTTCTATACACACAGTACCTTGATCTGGTAGAGCAGACTCGCGGCCGCGCCTTTTCTGCCGTTCATGATCGCCGTGGCCGCATTGGAGTCGAACTTGACGCCCATGTTGCGCAGACTCGGCTCGAGCAGGCAGAAGTTGACGATCTTGGCGTCCGCGATGCTGCTGTTCATGAAGTCCGAGAAGTTGTGCTGCTGGTTGAGCTGGAAGAGGATCTCGCCCAGCAGGTAGCCGCTCGCAAAGTCGCGCTCCACGTCGGTCACGAAGCTCGAGAGCTGCAGCTCGTGGTTGAGCCAGAAGAGCAGCAGGTCCGACATGATTAATGGCAGGTCCACACGCGCTCTCAGGGGTTCACTAGATGTAGGTGCAGGTGTGTGTGCGTGTGTATGTGTTGCTTGGTCTCTTGTCACTGCAGAGCGCACGCTCACTCTGTTGACTTCGCGATGATAGCATTCGCGATCGGTCGCGACGGCGGCTCTTGAAGAGCCATCTTTCTCTTCATTCACCCCTGCCCAGTATCACCAGAAAATGGCAACCACGAAGCGGCACACTTCTGGGAATCGGTATTGTATCCGCCGTAAATATACGACCAGAAAATGAGCACACTACACGCTGAAAATATATGACCAGTACGGCAGCATTGCAGTATTGCAGCATTGCGCAAGCAAGCGTGAGTGGATATAGCGCTCTGTCTGCAGCCAAATCCATGGACATGGAGTGGCGATGGTTGGTGCGCCATACGTATCGTTGCGTTGGATTGCACCCCCCCCCTCCAAACTCAATCACAAGCTACAAGTTGCTCTTCCTTGTTGCGGAGCCACCATACTAGCAGATAACACAGTCTCCGCGCATAAAAATCCAGCAACCGCAGGTCAAGAAGTCCCATGCGAAGAAATTGCTTCAATCGATCGTCGATACCAACGAAGGTCGAGTCTCCTCCATTCTCCCTCCTCCTCTTAGGAGTGAGTGAATGACTGGACTCTTCTGCAGACAAACGAAAATGACAGAGAGCTCCATGCACATGGAGCTCAATCTCAATCAGTCCACCCAACCCAAACTGGCCCCACCAAACTCCTTCCTTCTCTATGTTCTAAAAAGAATCATCTGCCTTCTTGGCTCTCGTACTGACCCTACGAATGCACAAAACAATAGTAATGCAATATTGGCCATTCCATCCATTAGTGCCTGCTAACTCTACAATCCATTATCTCTGCAGGTAGCGGCGCGCGTGCTATGCTTGGTTATCTGCTCCATGTCAAGCGAGCGCAACCTGCCAGTTCACCATGTTGATTCACTTTTCCCATGAGATACCAAGAGGCAAAGCTCATTTTGCGCTTCTCTGGCACATTTGATCTGCTGACTGCGGACGAAACAGAAGAGAGCGAGCGAGGTATGAACGCGGAGATTACGGTAGCGCTTTGATCGGGAATTTATACGCTCTCCCATTGGCGGATTTCACGCGGTCATCTGAAGGTCAACCCTACTCACCAGATTATCCATCTGGGAGTTGCCACGGCAACTGAAGTTCCCACATGAGGGTATCGCCTACCAAATTAACAACGAGGTTGCGCGATAGAGACCATATTTCGAGCGTTTTCCCAATCAGCTCTTTCTCTGCAACTGTTAGCCTCAATTTCACCCAGTTTTAGAAGTCGCAACTTATTTCGAGTGAGTAGTTTTCAAAAGCACGCTTGCCGCTCCATTTGTAGTGTTCCGAAGCGCGCGTCTCGTTTCCATCGCCTTATTCTTTCGCCATAAAATACCGAAACGCGCAATGTTTCAGTCAGGTCTGGACAGATGACGGAGTTGATTCATTCATCGCAGGCAGCGGTTTCGCTCATACAAAAAGCAAGTCGTGTGAAGGTGTCGCGCTCGCTATCATCAATCCTATCCCCCCATCAGCTCAGCTCTCCTCTCTCGCTCCATTCGATCAGTTGCGCTTCGCTGGAACCACGCAAGCGAGGTCACGAGGCGTAATCGCACGACAGACGGCCGCGAACAGGAAGACGACGGCGACGCGCATTTTGGCAAGAGCTCTCCATCGACGGCTGTCTCCCCCCTCCCACTTTTTTAAGCGACAAGGAAAGCGCAAAACGCAACGTGAAACAGCGTCGTGAACGTTGGACACGAGCGCGCAAAGGTTTTTCGCAGACGAGCGAGCAAAGCGCAAGCAGTTCCGTTGGAGAAGCGAGCGGTCGGTCGATTAGTCGGATCGGCACGTTGAAGACGTCATCTCGCATCATCTCTCTCTGATCTCTTCACTCACACACTCGCACAGCAAGCGACAGAGAAGCGCATGCGAGCTTCATTAGACAATTGACCAAGCAGCGAGCAAGAGAACGCCAGGCAGTTGAGAGAAGAGCGAAGACGACGACGATAGACAGCATCATGATGAGCGCATTTGCGAGAGAACGGTACGAGAGCAGTGGCATGGCGCAGCAATCGCATCAGACGGCATCTGCTACGGCAAGTGCAACGTCAACACCAGCAGCTGGCAGCAGCAGCAGCAACGGCCCCAAGAGGACGAAGAAGGTGTCTCCGGTGCTCGAGCCCGAGGACGACACGGAAGATGAGGACGACGAGGTTGACGAGACGTTCCTCGCACTTCAGAAGCTCTTGATGAACATGGAAGGCAACCGACTGAGCCAAGTGGCGCCGGTGAGCATGGGCTCGCACGTGATCCACGCGAACACCGCAGCGAACACGACCGTGAACATGCACCAGCAGCCACACAACACCCAGAGCCGCGTGTGCTCCCGCGAAGAGATCCTGGAATCCCGGAGGCGCGAACGTGAGCAGTTCCGCCACTTGCTACTCTCAAAAGGCAGCAGCACGACCGAGAGCGGTCGCCGCCGACGGCCCGCGTACTTTTGCTACGACGACGATGATGACGACGATGAGTCGCCCGCGCCGTCGGTGGAGAGCACGATCTCGAACCGCATGATGAACGGCTCGTTCTCACGCTACAGCGTGCACGTGATCTCGCGCGACCGGTGGGCGAAGGAGGAGACAGAGCGGCTGCCGATCGTGCTGCTGCCCAAGGACGGCAAGATCTCGTCGCCCGCGGACAACCCAAAGCTCAACGTCATGCACACGGCCGAGTACATCGACCTGAGCGAGCAGATGGAGCAAAAGATGCAGAACGAGCTCAAGGACCACGTCTGCTATTTGACGCCGCCGCGCTCCACGTGGTGCATCCAGATGCGGGACTTTGAAGCGCTGCATTGTTAATTATTTGTCTTTTATTTTCTTCCCATTTTAGCATATTGAAGAGAGCCCAAGGGATGCCTAGTAAGTAGTATGCAGTTAGCAGGCTATCTCGTCCTCTTAGCCACGCGCCATCTGCTTGGTTAGAAAGCAAGTGCCGTGTGTGAAGTAAACAGTATTTAAATAACACCATTTCATCATTGTTGGACATTCGCGGCTGTTTGCTCTATCCACATTAGAATACCCTCATCTCCAGCAACATGTCAAGTCATTTGCATCGCCGCCTATTCATTTCTCGACTGAAAATGCGTGATAATTGTGCAACAACTACAGCGGGATATGGAGATTTCATTCTCTTTGTTTTTTCGTCATGTTATATAATTATCAACACACAGCACTTCACTCCTCCTGGTCAAAGAGCGCCGCGCGGTACTGCTCGTAGGTGACGAAGAAGATGACGCACCACGGCGCCTTGCGCATCCAGTTGGGGATGAAGCCCTTGTAAAAGGCCTGCACGCCTCCTTCCTGAAACGTCTTCTTGGCGCAGTCGCCCATGCCGGCGTACAGCGAGCCCTTGCCCGCGGCGTCGGTCGGCTGGCTCATCAGGCGCGTCTTGATCACGTCGATCGGATTGGACGCCGCGGCGCCGGCAAAGCCCGCAACGCAACTCGCGCCTGTGTGCGCAAACACGCCGTCCGACAGCAAGCCCGACGTGATCAGCCACTCCTTGCTGTGGTCATACGTGCCGAGCTCGGCCGCGTTCACGATGAAGCCGCGCTGGATGTTCGGTGGCATGCCCTGCATTGTGACAATACATGTGGATAGCGTTTAGTGCATGCGTCATGGTAAAGCAATAATACATTTCAACAATAGCGGTAGCAACATACCCTCAGAAAGCCGCGCATGCCCTCGCGCTGGTAGATCTTGGTCAGCGCGTCGCCGACGCCGCGATAGAGCGTGCCCGAGCGGTCCGCTTGCATGCGCACTTTAATGACATCCACTCTGTTGGCATATCATAATCAGATCGATAGTCGACCACAGAGAGAGAGATGCAAAGGTGAGTGACGAACAGCTCAACAAACGAAGCGTGGCACAACAATATGACCACATTCACACACACAGACACATACAGAATAGAAATGCAAACACTTACGGGTTTGCGATAGTGATTCCGATCGCGCCAGCAAAGCCGCCGGCGAGGAAGCGGTTCAAGAACGGCACTTCGCTCTTGTTGGTGTTGTTCGCGCCAAAGAGATCGCGCAGCGGCTCGTAGAGCACCATGCAGATGCTCGTGTACGATACCTGGCGCAAGAGCGCCGGGGTAGCGCCTTTCCAGAGCGCACCGGGACCCTCTTCCTTCACGATCGTCCGCACCGCATCGACCATGCCCGTGTACTGCACCTCTTGCCGCGCCGCCGTCGTCGCAGTCGAGACCATGCCGGCATTTGTCGAGAGCATCGCCGTCGCCGCCACCGGAGCCGACATGACGCGCTGCGCCTGCAGTCGCACTTTCGTGCAGTCGATCGGCAACGTGAAGATCTCGGCAGTCGCGGACGCCAGCCCGCCGGCCAAGAAGCGTGCGTACTGTGACGTGATCACGGGCGCGGCCACCTGGAGCGGCGCAGCCTCCTGTGCGCTGTTGGCATTCTTCGTTGCTGTCGCGGTCGCCATTTGTGTGTGTGTGCCTGTGTCGCTTGAATCTAAAATGCGAACTGAAGAGTGTCGAGCGTCCAAGCAGCCAATACTGACGCGTCCAAGCAACTGAAGACCTTCAGATGGCGCTTTAGAGGGTGCCAACGATAATGCTGACGATGCGACAGATGTTGCGTAGATACAGCAATGCGCAATAATGTCGCTTGGCGTCCCCACGCGGTCTGGTTGGCTGACGAGCGAAGCGGCTGGTGCTTGGGGTGCAAGCGGTCAAGTGATGGAGTGGCGGCAACAGGCAGCGCACCGACAGAGAGAGAGAGAGAGCTCTGATTACAAAAGCCTGAATGCTATTTATGGCTCCCCTTTTTGCCTTGAGCTTGAGCTTGTGAATGGGAGCGCCTTCGAGCGATAGCGCAATCCGATACAAAGCCGCGTTTAGTCTCAAAGCGTCAAAGCGTCGCTGGAAAAATCCCCCACGCCGCAAGAAGATTCACGCCCCATCCCAGATGACGCAGGTTGCATCTTCCAGGATGGGGGGGGACGGCGGGCTGGCGGGCGAACGGCGTCAGTCTGAGCTAAATGGAAGAAGGCAGCATGGGTTTGAGTTCCCATACAAAACTGCCTAAAGTTGACGCGTTCGTTCGTTCATGATTTTGGTCTTTTGGTCGTGGCGGTCTTGGCTCAACTTCAACACCATGAGCCACGAGCTGCAACATGCACGAATGCGTTCATCACCTTTTGAAAAGAGCACCGAGATGGCTGGAAATAGACTCTAAATGCGTAATGGGGGATGAGGCTCAATGCCTGGATGAAATATGTTCACAGCTTATGCCGTGGTGGAGATTCAATTTTGGCTCGTTTTTGAGGCTGCTGGTCATCGGTTATGATCAATCGAGACGGTTTTCGACTGTAAGAGATGGGCGGCGAACTGGATGAATTGAATCGCGAAATGGCAGCTGGGATTGCGTTATGCGAGCCACGCAGACGTCCTGAAGTCACCACAACCCAACCTGAAGATTCCTTCGCCGCCGGCATCGCCATTTTCAGATTGGGGCTTTCAAGTGTATTCGGCCATTCCCCCACCAAGTTCGTACTTAGAGCTGTCTGTACTCGCAACTGGTGGCTTGGACAGATATACGGATGGATGGGTTCGAGAGTGACTGAGCGCTTCATGTGGCTGCTGGCTGCACTGTGTGGTTGGATGGATATCCATCTGTGAGGAAGTCCATGGAGCCCACCGTTCGATTGTTTTGCCTTCTTATAACGATGCGATGTGAAAGTGAGCACGGCCACCATTGAAGCGCTTCATAGTGGACAGCGCAACTCGTGACAGATCTTGTGACCCGAATGCTGGCGGCGAAGACAATGGGACGGACCTCTCGGCTCCGCCTCCGTGTTGCAAGCAAGTCGGAGCAGTCCACCCAACGTGAAAATGATGCAAATGGAGACATGATCGGCAGGATTTCGCTCACTCGCACCTTTCTCAGGCGCAATCCCTTCCATTTCGCTCGCAGCCTGGAGGCAACATGAGATAGCAGGATGAAGCCACTATATGCAAATGCAAAGGCTATGAAATAGTTGAGACCAATGCGAGCATCAAGGATAATTTTGATCGATCGCTTCAAAATGCAATGTACCCACCCATGCAAATATACAGAACCAGTTTGGTGCAGCTGTGCACCTGGCGACAAGATTTTCGACGTCCTCAGTCAATGAAACCACTCTTCATAATAATATCCTCTACTTATTGGCTATGATGTTTCTTATATAAACCTATTATTATTTTCAATAATCCTATATAATATAATATTATTCTTATCAAGATCAATTTTTCATTTGATCGTACCACCACATACAACAGTAAAAACCTGGCGACGAGAAAGGGGAAGGGAAACACTGGCGCTAAATTTTGCAAACCGTGTGACTCTCATTTTGTACCATTTTGTACCAAAAAGTAAACAGAAATATCACAGTTGTAGGACTCCTTCTCTGCGCAGCAAGCAACAAGAAGCACGAGAAGCAACAAGAAGCAGAGAACAGCTCATACTCACGCGCGACTTCGACGCTCGCTCACTCGTTCATTCTTCCATCCGCCCTCTAATCACATCAGCTCTCGCGACACAAGATGCGCTTGACTTCATTCGCTACGCTTGGCGTATTTGCTGCCGCAATGGACATCGCCACGGCCGCAGACAACTCGGTCGGCACGCTGGTGAGCTGTCCGCCCGAGGGCGACGCCTCGTGCCTGTGGACGGGCGAGAACGACCAGGTGATCGACGCGCAGGCGCTGCGCAGACTGCTACTCGCGCAGAACAACGTGGACGAGCGCGACGCTGAGGCTCCGCTGCGCAACCTGCAGCGCCACATGGAGTATATCGAGAGTGCGTCTTGTTTCGTTTGCCTGTGAGGGTGGGCTGAGTGTACAATGCGCTAACTGGCTGATTTATTTTGCATGTGTAGATGTCCACCGCTATGCGCAGAGCGTGGGTCATGCATTCACGTACAAGATGGGTGTGAATGGGCGCCATTTGTTCGACACAACGCCCAGAAGGCACTTGCCCGAGGCTTTTGTCCACATGGAAATGCGCGCTGGACCCAAAGTGTCGTCAATGCGGCAGCTGTCGACAATGGCCACCAGCTCGTCGAGTTCGAACACTACAAGCACGAGCGACTTCAACTGGTGTACAACAGCGAACCCGCACAATCACAGCGTCTGTTCGGCCGTAAAGAGTCAGCAGAACTGCGGTAGCTGCTGGGCGTTTGCCGCCACAGATGCGATCGAGACAGCGGTGGCGATCGCTGCGAACCAAACCGCGGCGGTTGCGCTCGCGCCCCAGCAGTTCCTGTCGTGCAGTACGCGCGAGACCGAGCAGTCGTTCACTTACTGCTGGGCGTCCGGAGGTGTCAGCGGCGTGTCGTGGCTCAGCGAGACGATCAAGTGGAAGTCCACGAACAACGGCTGCGACGGCGGCATGACCCACGGCGCGTTCATGGACGCAGCGCAGCTGCAGTACGGACTCGTGACTGAGCTGGTGATGCCATACAACGACCAGTCCGCGTCCAGCAACACGACGTGCATCCGGACGTCGAACCAGAGTGCGGCGAGCATCTCAGACTGGAAACAAGTTGTCGGCAAGGACTGCTCGGCGAGCAGCGATCCGAGCGTGCTGTTGCGGACCGCGTTGCAGGAACAGCCGATCGCCGTGGCGCTCAACTCGGACGATCCGTTCAAGGACTACAAGGGCGGGTTTTACAGCTGCCCGAACGACGGCGACCTCGCGTCGAAGGACGATGTGAACCACGCGCTGCTGTTGGTAGGGTACGGCACGGACGCGACTGTGGGGGATTACTGGATCTTGAAGAACTCGTACGGTAGCTCCTGGGGTGACAAAGGGTTCCTGAAGCTCGTCGCGGACAAGAAGGCGAACTGCGGACTCAACATCTTTCCCGTGGTACCTGTCGGCGCGAAGGCTGGCGTTGCGACTGCAGTGGTAGACGGTGGGGGCGACAAGGTGTTTGTCGGGATGAGTCCGTCGACGTGGATCGCGCTCGCGGTGATCGTGTCGATTCTCACGATCGTGCTCACGGGCGTGGGTCTCTTCTGGGCGAAGAAGAAGCGCGCAGTGCTGCGCGAACAAGTGAGTGGCGCCTCGATTTACTTGGCTCAGACACCCATCGTGCACGATTAGAAGAAGAGAATTCGTATGAGCGAAGAAGGAATTGTGCCATCGCTAGCGCGCATCAGTCAGCACCACTAGCCCAGCTAGGTCAGCCATTTCCAACTGTCGCAGCATCGGAGACCAGATGTCTGAAACCGTAACAGAATAGTCATGTCGCGCTGCAATTCTCCAGATCCACAGTAGCAGCAGAGACCCTCAAAGTCGCTGGTCAACAGCTGAGCTGTAGCTACGCGGTGGTGACGAGCAGACCAACAAGAGAAAGAAAAGTTGTAGATTTATATTGAGATGAAACAAGCGAAATTAGTCATATAAGCCCAAACAAACGATTGTATATTTTCCCAAAATTGACGAAGGTGGTCATGTGATAATGGCATCTTGGAAAAGCTCTTCGTGCTGGCGTTTGCGAGATCGTGTTGTGGTGTTCTTGACGCTGGTGATCACTCTCCGAGCATATTCGCATCGCATCGCATTGCAGCGTTCCATCATCGAAAACGAAGCTCTTGGGAGCATTTGGGATCCTTCAATTGAAGGAAGGCACAGCGCAATGTGTTTTGACTGCCTCGTATCTTCAAAAGTATTTATCATGCTGCAAAATAGACCTGATAAAAGTATGAATTTACAGAATGTGCCAAATATTGTTTTGCAGGCTGCCTTTTACAACCAGAAAAATCCGCAAATCAAGTCAGTTTTTAGGGTGACACAAAAACGGAACGTCAGTTCTTCCATCACTTTTTGTCTGATTCAGCAACTGCTTCCATGTATTAGCCTCTATTAATGACATATTATCCTTCATCTCCATACTATAAGTGCTAAAGTTGATCCTATATAATTCAATCACTCATTTGGAGAGAGCCATTTGCAACAAAATCCCCGCAATAGTGACGCGGGGAGTGAGTCGCAAGGGATGATGAGGGGGAAAGACCAATCGCAAAAAGCAAGTGTTCGGTTCAATACGCGGGTGGGCGACGCAATCAGACGTTTCCCATACAAACTCCCATATAAAACCCCGCGCTCCTCTCTCTACACACTTCCACTTACCCAAGTGCGCCACCATCAATAGAGAGAGTGTGCCAAGCAAGCGCAAAGCGGGGGCGGACTCATTATTCTCGCTTTGCCAGATACAACCGGTCGTCCCGCGTGCGTTGAAGGCATTTTTCTATTAGGAGACCAACCAGCTACACCTCTCTCTCTCTCTCTCTGTAGATAGGTGCTACGTACGGCATGCAGGCTCCTTCTATCATGCGCACGTTCGCGCTCATCGCGTCCGCCGTCGCGCTCGGCGTCGTTAATGCCTCAGGCTCGGAGCCCGCGTCGTTCGGCACGCTGCTCCACTGCGAGAACGGCGCACGCTGTCTCTGGGCCGATGGCGAGGGCAACGCTGTCGGCCGCGCCGAGGTCGTGCGCCAGATGATGAAGAGCGAGGGGCTGGACGCGCAGGAAGATGTCGATGAGATGCGTCGTCTGCAGGAGCACATGCAGTACCTCGAGGACGTGCGCACCCACGCCGCGATTGAGGGCGTCGACTTCTCGTACAAGGTCGGCGTGAACGCGCGCCACCTCTACCTGGACGAGGAGCGGAAGCAGACCGCGCAGGAGTTTGTGCGCCAGGAGCTGCACGCGCAGACGCGCCGCCGCCTCGAAGAAGCGGAGATGAAGCAGACGTCGAAGGCGACGCGTCGACTTGATACGTCGCTACCAAAGACGCTCAACTGGTGTTCGACCGACAACCCAATGGGCAAGAACATCTGCACGACCGTCAAGAGCCAGAACAAGTGCGGCAGTTGCTGGGCGTTCGCCGCCACGGATGCGATCGAGACCGCGGTCGCCGTCAACTCGAAGAACGATCCGCAGCCGCTCTCGCCGCAGCAGTTCCTGGACTGCAGTAAGCGCGAAATGACCGCGACGTTTCAGTACTGTTGGGCCGCGAATGGTGTCACGGGCGCCAAGTGGCTACAAACCGAGATGAAGTGGGGCTCGCAGAACAACGGCTGCGACGGCGGCATGACCCACGCGGCGTTCGCCGACGCGGCGGGCTTGCGCCTCAACCTCATGAGCGAGCTCGACCTGCCGTACAAGGAAGTGGACCAGGTGACCTTGAACCCGTTCAAGGCCCAGACCAAGGCGCCGACCGCGACAGGCAACGCGACGTGCGAGAGCGACCCGAGCAAGGCCGCCGCCAGCATCGAGAACTGGGAGCAGGCTGTCGGCAAGAAGTGCGACAACTCGACTGACCCGACCGTGCTGCTGAAGATCGCTCTACAGACCCAGCCGATCTCGGTCGCGATTAACTCGGGCAGCAACTTCAAGGACTACAAGGGGGGCATCTACGAGTGCCCAAACAGCGGTGACTTCACGGACAGCTCGCAGATCGACCACGCCGTCGTGCTGGTCGGATACGGCAGCGACGGCTCGACAGACTACTGGATCCTAAAGAACTCGTACTCGTCCCAGTGGGGCGACAAGGGCTACTTCAAGCTCAAGATGGACTCGAAGATCAACTGCGGCGTGAACGTGTTCCCAGTGATCCCGCTCGGCGCGAAGGCCGGCACTGCGAAGACCACGATCGACGGCGGCGGCGATAAGGTGTTCCTGTACCTGTCGCCCACGATGTGGATCGCCATCGCGTCCGTCGTGACCATCGGCACGATTGTGCTCACGGTGGTGGGGCTCGTGATCGCGCGCCGTCGCCGCGCCGAGCATCTCGCGAACGGCCAACCACAGCAGTGAGCAACTACCGTTGCTGTGGAGAGATGAACCGAGAGAAAGAGGGAACGCCGCGTACGAATGAAAATGTTGAAATAAAAGGATAATATATGGACAAAAGCTGCTTGTGTTTTTCACTTGAGAATGGATGGGAATGGCTGAGCTAATGAACGCTGACCAACGAGCAAGTTCATGAGAGAGAGCACTAACTTTCTCATCCAGACCTCCAGTTGTCAGAACCAGCTCACACTCATTCATAGGTTGCAACCTACAACATTCGGTTTGTGCTTGCGTTTTCCTGATTAGCTAAAATACTTGAATCACAAGTTTCATTGGCCAAATCTGTGTCTAGAATGCGGGTGTCATCGTGATTGGTATATTTGGCTGTTGACGAAATGGTCAACAGCCAAATTGGATTCGTTCCTTGCCAGCAAACAAACAACTTCCTTCACAAGCCAACACGCCCACATACACAACAGCAGCAACAAATTGAGCATGAGCGCGTCGTCCCATCGGTACGCGGACCCGCGCGCGTTCGAGGAGTACTCGGAGAACGACGGCCAGGAGATTGTCACGTCCGTGCTCGTGCCCGTGTCCGCGAGCGAAGCCTTTGACGCCTGGCTGCAGTACGTCTGGCTCGGCTTCACGGAGATCGCGTCGGGCACGGGACGCGGCCTCGTGGGCCACACGCGCAAAGTGCCGCTGGGCATCGTCGAGCAGATCGTGTCGGCAGGCGAGCCGAGTGCAAACGACGAGACGCTGATCCCGTCAATCTGCTACAAGCTGCGCAAGTACGGCCCCATCCCGGTGTCGGACCACATCGGCTTTGTGCGCTTCGTGCAGGACCCGGCGTCGCCGAACAAGACGCTCGTGCTCTGGACGGTCAAAGTGGTGCCCACGACCGCCGGCAACGTGTTCTTCTGCGGCGGGTCGCTATTGCGCATCTCGCTGCGCTCGGCGCTCGCGTATTTCCTCAGCGTCATGAACTCGAAGCTCAAGAAGCTCAAGAACAAGTAAATGCAGAGAGGTAAGAGCAAAGATGATTCCGCTTTAGAGTGCGTATCTATCTAATGAGCTACCCTATGTATGATTTTGTTATTTTTGTTGTGTATGGCACAGAGTGCCTTGTGCGTATGCTTCAACTTGGTTTCTCCCCTTCCTCGAACAAAGGCCAGCGATATTTGTGACTCAATCTTGCAGAGCGACAGCTTGAATGCGGACCACCCAACTGGTACCCATCCATGGCTATCCAATTTCCACTGCCCACGCGGTATATGTGTGCCCTTAGTTGGGAATACCGGTAACAGGTCGACCACGATACAGAGCTCCCAGAAGCGCTATGTGGATCCGGTAGCCTTCGAAGAGCATTTTTACAAGCTGGGCAATTTCGGCCCCTTTGCGATTGAGGACCACATGGGCTCGGAGCGCGCTGGTCAGGATCAACCACTCACGCTCGCGCTCTGGATGGCCAAGGCCAAGGCGATGGACAACACTGGGACCGAATGTGTGTGTTTCGTGATAACGTGCGTCTCGAAAGCGAAGAAAAAGCTCAACACCCCAACGCAGTACCGGATTTGATTTTTGTGTCAACATGCACGCGACGGACCCGGAATGGTGACTCGCAGAATCAGTCGAGTCACGGCGCCTGCGGGCAGGTGTACTACCATAACTAAACACCAACCGACATGGTCGACCTGTAGCACTCCAGGCGCCTGCGAACTGCCTCGTTCGTATCCACGAGTTTGCTCTCCAGGGCCTCTCTCATTCCTCAATTCGCCTCGCTCCCGCCTCACCAGCACCAGCGAAAACCCGCCAATCTACCCCCTCCCGCCTCTCTCTCACCCACCCACCCATCCTCTAACAATCATGCGCGTCGCAATTGCAGGAGGAGGCGCG
>JAADVO010000570.1:0-21317 GCA_023335655.1 Globisporangium spiculum | reverse complement strand
GGGGGGGGGGGGGGGGGGGGGGGGGGGGGGATGCGAGGGTGCCACTACCGCTCAAGTGCTGCATTCCTTGGAGCATACAGCCGATCTAGAACTGCTTTTCTGCTCAATTCTTCAAAAGGCGTGCGTGTTCGTTCCTTCTGCGCAAATCTAGATTGGGAGCTGGCCTGAAACGCACCGACCTGTCCGATAGGCAATGAATGAATCGAGAACTGAGAACGACGGCTCCCATCAGTGGTTGGCTGGGAGCAGGCTGTGCAAGCGAGCATCCAACGATGCTCTCTCTCTCTCCGTTACAACAGAGTAAAGAAGCAAAACTTCAGCACAGCAGACGTTTTTTCTGCAGCAACGCAGGGATGGGGAGGTAGGGACCTGTGGAGATGGGGGGAAGGGATCGCCAGCTCGCCTGTTTACTCTCCGATGACAAATGCTCTGTGCGAAAGTATCACTTTAGAGTAAACAGGGATTGAAGGCGGAGGCGGACCAATCGAAATATCGGATATTTCGGAAATAAATCGGAGACCCTACGTGTTATCCACTTTTTGACCAGTTTTGTGTGTCATTAAAGTAATATATGCTATCCTTTAAGTACTTTTATGTAATATTTAGCTACTATTTTTATATTTGTGGAGTTTTTTTTAGTGGACGCTACTGCCACAGTCTCGCACCTCCTCCCTCCCTCTGGATGGCCTTCAGAATCACAAGGCAGGAGTGATGGTCTGTTGATGATAGGATTATGTGACCCGATCCTATCGTAAACGTGACTAAACCGTAGCTCCTAAACGAGTCCAACATGCCAATGCTTCGCAGAGCAAGATTTGATTACCTGCGTCGTCTTCACTTGTGCTGTGATCAACCAGTTCAGACCCACATTTCAGCTCTTACCACGACCAATTCAAGCTCAGGATCGCTCGCTCGCTCGTATCGTAAGCACTAGCAGCATGGAGACCGCCTACGCGTCGGCTGTCCGCGCCTCGGAGGACGACCCAATCGCGATTCTCAACTTCTTCGACGACCTTGACATCTTCCTGGAGCTCAACGGCCCCCGTCACCGCGACTCCTCGTCGCTTGTGATGCCTGCTAATAGAAGACCACCCCTCACGCGGTTCAACTCGGCATCATCAGCGAGCAAAGGCTTTGAGCCCCCGCAGCCGCCATCGTTCACACAGCTGATGCTGGCTGAGGATACTCCCCACGGCTACACGAGTCTACCCTCGCCGGTACCGTACCGAGCAGCTCGCCCAGCGCACGTAGAGCAGTCGAGCAGGGAAGAAACGCGGTACGCTTCGTCGCCACGTGAGCGTGGCAGACGGGATTCATCGAGCGATCGCCAGTCACCGGTGCCAGCGAAGACGAAGAAGCAGAGGAAGAAGCCGTCAAGCCAGCGCCACCGTGAGGAACTCATCTACTTGCGCACCAAGGTCAACGCACTCAAGGACCGACTGGAGGGACTCAAACAGGAAAGCAGATTAGCGCTGCTGAAAGCGAGCAACACGTCAGTGCCCAGTTCGGCCGCTCTCTGGCAGGCGCTCGCGTGGCGTCAGCTCGAGGCGAAGGAGCGCGCCGAGGGGGAGAACGCGAAGCTGCGCGCGCAGCTGAAAGTGCAGCTCAAGTTCGCCAAGATGCTTGAGCGCGTCATGCAGAAGCGAAGGGTGAGTTTGTTTGCTTTATGTCGTGCTTGTTTCATTGAGTATCTTGGGAGTTGCTCTTCTAACCGATGCTTGGTGCTTCCTACCTACGTACAGGACGCTGAAGATGAGAACGAACACAATATTTCTAAGATGCCCTCGAAGAACGACGCGGAGGTCTTTGCTTCTTTACAGAGTAGCGTGGACGCACGCACCAGTTGCCTCGATGACACCTTTAGCGCTCAGGGACTCACGCTAGAGAGCCTGCAGACGCGCAACGAGTCGTCGTTCGCGTTTGACAAGGAGAGCGGACTGCACATCGACTTTGTGAGCAGCAAGGCCGCGCTCTTCAACGTGCCCACGGTCGCGAACGCCATGTGGAACCAGATGACCATGGTCGCCGTCCGAGCAGAAAACACGGACGTGATTGTAAGTGTCGATGACATAAGATAGTAAGCTCTTGTGGTATAAACGTCGAGTGGCTCCTAAGGATATCTTGTGGTTGTACGTGATTATTGCAGACGGAAGTGGTCAACGAGTCTGCAAACGTGAAGCACATCAAGCAGTCGATTGCGATCCCGACGTTTTCGCTCGAGAAGGAAGACCGCGTGACTACTGCGCGGATCGTGTGCCGACGCATCGTGGAAGAGCACCGCGTGCGGTTCATCTGGGAGACGCTGACTGAATGCCGCGGCGCTGTGCTGCGCGGGATGCCGTCTGTGCAGCTGGTGGAGCGAGGGTACGGCCAGATCTTCCGCTGCCCCACACCCGCCTCAAGCTCAGCACACTCCGTGCCTACCATGCTCCAGTCTATCGTGACAGCGATCCCTGTCTTGTCGAGATGCTCGATCCCATCGTCCCACCTCATTGATCTACTGCAGGGGCCGCACGCGGTAGTCCAGTCAGAGGCATCGAGCCCTGGGTCCCAAAGCGGTGGTGCTGAGGGCAACAACAGTAATGGCGTGGCCATAAAGGCGCTCATCGAGATGATCATCGCGGCGTTCCAGGAAAGCGCTGAGAGCGCGAGTCGCGTGATTGAGAACCAGCTGGTCGACCAGATGCGGACGCTCGCCGCCTGAGCACGTGTGTACATCCGTTCATTCAGATAACCCAAGAAACAGGGGGACTGGTACAAACAGCAACAGACGTCGCCAGCAAGCACGAACAACAGTTAAATTGTAATGTATTGAGGACATGGTTGTTCGAAGATCTATGGTCGTGAAGTGTTCACGCTCGCTCCATATTCACTCGAGAGGTTCTTGGGACAAATTGAGCTGCTTCTCCATCTTCCCTCAACCAGCTAATTGGCTGGTTGCAGCAATATTTCAGACACTGCAAACATTAAAATAACAGCACAAAGATAATATCTACATAGATATTTGAACTCGATTTGAAACAAAAGTATCCTTATCGCCCATATCACGACAATGTCCGTTGTTTCAGCAACAATAATGGCTTCCTTTGCATGTGGTTTATTCGGAGAAAGACGAAAATCTTGGTTTTGCGCTTTCGTTCTTGGGTTGGCGATACCCAATAGCTCGCACCCGGTGACTCCTGATCATGTAGATATATTTTAGCTTGAATGTGGTGCTTTGCTCTGAAAGTGGCTCCAGCCAATGTTAATGTCGTGAGGCATGACCACTGTGAGCAAGAGATCATTGCAGCAATAATGCCGCAAAAGCTGCTCATCGGGCCAAAAGTGATGGTCATGTCTGGCGATTAGTTCACCCGCGGAATGTAATCCGAACTGCAATATTTGGCAGCCACTGATCCAACGGGCAGGTGAAATTACTGAAGCAGCTTCAGTATCTACATCCTGAAGCAAACCGCCACGCGTTTACGTCATTGACGCTCATCGTCAACATGCCGTCGGCGCGATTACGTGGGACACTTGATGACGTGTGGGTATGTGGAAGGAGAGACCTGGGGGGGGGGGGCACACAAGCACTAATTTAGCCAAAGAATGCGGGGTCATAAACTGGTTGATTCATGCACGCAGGATCAAGGTTGACTGCTCACCTTAAGCAGCACAATAAATAAACCTGAATCGAGGTGTTTGATGTGGGCAAGACTGTCGCCTGTAATATAATATATCATGATGAATACTGTCAAGGTCTCGAATATCATACGGTTGCAGTCTGCTGGTACTGATTCCGATGGTCGACATCAAGGATGGAGAAGCTCAGATGCAATACAGTACATGGAGGATTCAAACAAGCAGAGGCTGAACACTGAAGTTGCACAACGTTTGCACATTTCGGTACAGTTGCTACTGCACTGGTAATAAGGATGCATCAGTCTCCCGTGAGTTTTTAGATGCCTAATTACAGAGTGAACCCACTTTTCGTTTCTTGCAACCGCTCGCGCTGAGTTTACGACAATCCAGCCCTGTCATCAACAAGCCACTGGCGCGATTATGTGGAAGCGCTTGATGACGTTGTAACGCAGAGGAATATGGGAGCAACAACAGCAACGATAACGTCAAAGAACGCGGAGTCACAAACAGCAACGCTGTAACGAAACAGAAAAGGGTTTTGCTCTGTTAATAACAGTCTGTCGGGGGGGGGGGTCTTTGAATGGATCAGTCCCACGGCATGAAGAGCTGGTAAGATGCGGTATAACAATGCCAGTACGAGGTGCCGCCAAATTGAAGCCTCTCTACACTACAATTTGATTTATTCCAATGTGTACGGTAAGCATTATAAATACTGAGCTCAAATAAAGTACCGCAAATACTGTGTCATGTAACGCAGCCAAGCTTGAAACTGTTGCTGCTGGTGGCCTTGTGACTACACTCGCACAATGCTTTTGTCTGTGTTTGTAGTCAGATAAACCAATGTCGGATTGAAAGTACTGTCATCGTCCCCACGGACATCCCTACTGCCAGCACAATACAATAGCACAATGCGACACCTGCTCACATTCTATACCAGCACAAACAATATGTAATACTAATACCAGGGCGAAGTCTCCGATCTGTGTAGTTTTTTTAGTTGCATCCCACGAGTCGTGGGTTGCCCATTTCTGAAGCGACAAAAGAGTGTGTGGTGTGTATTTATTACGAGCTCTTCAGTAAGCTACTTATTTACTGCTGGTAGCTTTTGAAGTCCACATTGTTCTCACATCCAGCTTGCCGCCCTCGCAGCAAATCGAGGGCCCTGCGCTACATGTATGAACAGATTACCGACTGTTGTTCAGAGCCCGGAAGGTTCCCTGTCGGTAGCGATGGCTTCTCTGGATTGGGTTCCACTATTCACGATATATGCTAACTCGCGTCAACAGCTCGTGAGCGCGATCATGAAGAAGCGCGTGATGACGGGGAAAAGGAAACTGTGAGGAAGCATTCGTGATTAACAATAAACGAGCCCGCAACAAACAAAGCAACGAGCATGCGGGGCCAACCACCAACACCTTCCAATAAGAAGGGGAGATCAGCACGATGTGTATGGCTGGGCTACCTAGCTAGTGACTCGGATGATGCTGAATGAAATACCAGAGACAAACATGAAACCAAGTATCTTTCTCGCGCCACGCCGTCGGCTTGAGCTCGCGCTAATGTTCGAGGGCGTCAACATGCCATTCGCGCGATTATGTGGGAAGGCTGATGACGTTGGGATGCGATGGAGTGCCGCCAAATACCACGGTAAGTACTTCACAATACCTTAGGACCATCTGTAAAACCTCAGTTTATTAGATAGCTGGTGAGTGAAACATTTACTCGGCGCTCGTCGGATCACTGGACAATACGAGGGCTCTGGGGAGATAGTGGCCACTCGCTCGCTGTGTGGATGCGTTGCTAAAGCTACCTCGCCCTCCTTCGCGTTCTTCACTTTCCAATTTGCTCCCGGCCGCAACAATCGACCACCACAACGCAAAACGAGAGAGAGACACCACCGACGCCCGAAGACGACGATGGTAGAAGAAACGCCAGCGACCTTCGCAGCGACTGACCAGCGCAAGTTCGTGAGCCACGAGTCCGGCAAGGCGCTCATGGCCCACGGTTCGCACGTACTTCACGAGTACGTCTCGACCAAGCTCGAGGCGGCGCTCGGCCGCGCGCTTCCGCAGATGGAAGTGCGCTTCAGCGGGCTCAGCCTCTCCGCCGACATCGTCGTCGCAGAGGAAGACCCGTCCAAGACCGAGTTGCCGACCACGCTCAACGCCATCAAGAAGATGTTCATGTCCGCCAAGAAGAACCAAGTATGCAAGGAAATCCTCAAGAACGTGAGCGGCAGCTTCAAGCCCGGCACGATCACCTTGCTGCTCGGCCAGCCGAGCTCCGGCAAGTCGTCTCTGATGAAAGTTCTGAGCGGTCGCTTCCCCGTCGAACAAAACATCTCGCTCACGGGCGACATCACCTACAACGGCGTGCCGCAGAAGGACGTGACCAAGACCCTGCCGCAGTTCGCTGCCTACATCGACCAGCGCGACACGCACTACCCAGTGCTGACGGTCAAGGAGACGCTTGAGTTCGCGCACACCTTCGCAGGTGGCGAGATGTCTCGCCGTGGCGAAGAGCTGCTCAACAAGGGTACCCCGCAGGAGAACTCGGCAGCCCTGGAAGCCGCGAAGGCTCTGTTCACCCACTACCCAGACGTCATCATCCAACAACTCGGTCTCCAGAACTGCCAGGACACCATCGTCGGTGACGCCATGCTCCGCGGTGTCTCTGGTGGTGAGCGCAAGCGCGTGACCACGGGCGAGATGGAGTTTGGCATGAAATACGTCACGCTCATGGACGAGATCAGTACTGGTCTCGACAGTGCGGCCACGTTCGACATCATTAGCACGCAGCGCAGCATCGCCAAGACGCTCCGCAAGACCGTGGTGATCTCGCTCCTGCAGCCGTCGCCCGAGGTATTTTCACTCTTCGACGACGTGATGGTCATGAACGAGGGCGAGGTGATGTACCACGGCCCTCGCGAGCAAGTGGTAGACTATTTTGAAGGCTTGGGCTTCGTGTGTCCTCCAGATCGTGACATCGCCGATTACCTACTCGACCTCGGGACGAAGCAAGAGGGCATCTACGAGGTGGAGACTCCGTTGGTCGATGCGATCGGCCAACGTCCTCGCATAGCGAGTGAGTTTGCCGAGGTCTTTCGCAACTCGGCTATCCACGCTGAGATGCTTCGCGCGCTGGATGCGCCTCACAGCCCCGAGCTGCTGGCGAATATCGGTGCGCACATGGACCACATGCCGGAGTTCCACCAGTCGTTCTGGGCGAGTGCACTCACGCTCTTCAGACGCCAGATGATGGTGCAGTCCCGCAATACGGCGTTCATCGTGAGTCGCGTGATCATGGTCCTGACCATGGCGCTCTTGAACGCCACGACGTTCTACCAGTTTGACCCCACAGAGGTCCAGGTCGTGATGGGGGTCATGTACCAGAGCATCATGTTCCTGGCCACCGGCCAGTTCCCGCAGATCCCGACGCACATCGCAGCGCGCGACATCTTCTACAAGCAGCGCCGAGCCAACTTCTACCGCACGGCGTCGTACGTGCTCGCGAACGCGGTCTCGCAAATCCCGCTGGCGGTCGCCGAGACGCTCCTGTTCGGCTCGCTCGTCTACTGGATGTGCGGCTTCGCTACCAACGCGGCGGAATTCTTTGTCTTTGAACTGCTCCTGCTCCTGGTCAACCTCGTGTTCAGCACGTTCTTCTTCTTCCTCTCGGCGATCTGCCCGAACAACAACGTCGCGTCGCCGCTGTCCATGATGTCGATCGTGGTCTCAATCATCTTCTCAGGGTTCATCGTCCTCAAGAACGACATTCCGGACTACTTCACTTGGATCTACTGGATGAACCCCGTGAGCTGGAGTCTGCGCGCGCTTGGCGTGAACCAATACCGCTCAAGCGAGTTTGATGTGTGCGAGTACGACGGCGTGAACTACTGCGATACCTTTGATGGCATGAGCATGGGCGAATACTACCTGAGTCTCTTCGGTGTAGACAGCGAGAAGTTCTGGGTGCCGTACGCGGTCATCGTCATGCTGGCGCTCTACTTGCTGTTCATGGTCATGACAAGTCTGGCGCTCGAGTACAAGCGCTTTGAGGCACCGGGGAATGTGATCGTGAACAAGACGAACGAGGTGGACGACGGCCACTATGTGCTCGCGGCGACGCCAAGAGGCGTGAACCGAAGCGGCAACTCGACGGCGGATAGTGAGGCTGTCTTGCAAGTCCACGCAGCGGAAACCAGCTTCGCTCCCGTTGCGCTTGCGTTCGAGGATCTATGGTACACCGTGCCACAGCCAAGCAACCCGAAGGACACAATCGACTTGCTCAAAGGCATCACTGGGTACGCGCTGCCTGGCACGATCACGGCGCTCATGGGGTCGTCTGGCGCCGGCAAGACCACGCTGATAGACGTCATCGCTGGGCGCAAGACCGGCGGTAAGATCCGGGGCAAGATCCTGCTGAATGGCTACGAGGCGACTGACCTGGCGATCCGCCGCTCGACGGGCTACTGCGAGCAGATGGACATCCACTCGGATGCCTCGACGATCCGCGAAGCCCTGACGTTCAGCGCGTTCCTGCGCCAGGACAGCAGCGTGCCGGCCAGCAAGAGGTTCGACTCGGTCAACGAGTGTCTCGACCTGCTGGATCTGCACGAGATCGCGGACCAGATCGTACGCGGCCGATCCGTGGAGCAGATGAAGCGCCTGACGATCGGTGTGGAGCTCGCCGCTCAGCCCAGCGTGTTGTTCCTGGACGAGCCGACGAGTGGTCTTGACGCGCGCTGCGCCAAGCTGATCATGGACGGTGTGCGCAAAGTGGCGGACACGGGCCGCACGATCGTGTGCACGATCCACCAACCGTCGTCCGAGGTATTCTTCCTGTTCGACAGTTTGCTGCTGCTCAAGCGTGGCGGCGAGACCGTGTTCTTCGACGACCTGGGCAAGAACTGCAGCAACCTGATCGAATACTTTGAGAGTATCCCAGGCGTCACTCCGCTCCCCAAGGGGTACAACCCAGCGACGTGGATGCTCGAATGCATTGGCGCCGGTGTGGCTAACGTGGCCGCTGACGCCACGGACTTTGTCGAGGTGTACAACAACAGCACACAGAAGCAGAAGTTGCTAGAAGCAATGGCGAGACCCGGCGTTGCGACGCCGGCCGACCACGCGGCGGAGCTTGTGTTCACGCAGAAGCGCGCGGCGAGCTCCGCGACGCAGGCAAAGTACGTCATCGGTCGATTTGTGGCTCTCTACTGGCGCACTCCGTCGTACAGCCTGACTCGCTGCATGATGCTGGCGATCCTAGCGTTGCTCTTCGGCTTGATCTTCGCGGGCGCCGAGTACGATTCGTACCAAGGTGCGAACTCGGGTATCGGCGTGGTCTTCCTCGCGACGGCGTTCAACGGCTTCGTGGCGTTCACGAGCGTCATCCCGATTACGTCGCAGCAGCGCGCCTCGTTCTACCGCGAGCGCGCGTCGCAGACGTACAACGCGTTCTGGTACTTTGTCGGCTCGACAATCGCAGAGGTCCCGTACGTGCTGTGTAGCTCCCTACTCTTCACGCTGATCTTCTTCCCGCTCTTGGGTTTCGCGGGGTTTGGCACGGCCGTGCTCTTCTGGCTCAACTTCACGCTCATGCTCCTCATGCAGACGTACATGGGCCAGCTCTTCGCGTACGCGCTGCCGAGCGAGGAGGTGGCGGCGATCATCGGCATCCTCGTACTCAACATCCTGTTGCTCTTCATGGGCTTCAGTCCACCGGCGAGCGCCATCCCGACGGGCTACCAGTGGCTGTACAAGATCACCCCGCTGCGCTTCCCGCTCTCGATCGCGGTGGCGCTCGTCTTCGCCGACTGCTCGACTACCCCTCTCTACGACGCCGTATCAGAGACCTGGTCGGACGTCGGCCCGGAGCTCGGCTGCCAGCCGCTCGCGAACGCGCCCGTGAGCCTTGGCCACATCACGGTGAAACAGTTCACGGAGGACGTGTTCCACATGGAGCACGGCGACATCGCGCTGTATTTCGTCGCCATGCTCGGCTACATCGTGGGCGTGCGCATCCTCGCAGGCCTGGCGCTCCGCTACATCAATCACCAGAAGAGATAAATGGCCACGACCTACCACAGAGGGATACAACATCACCGATTCCAGATTTGAGGCTACTGCATGTTTGAAGTAGCATGCAAGTATAGTACGCTCACTACATCACTGCCTATATTGCCGCAAAATATACTACAGGTTTCCATTTGAGAAAATCTCGGAGTCAACTCGTTGTCCACTACTACCTGTTATATATCCAAAGAACCCAAGCCTGTGACCATGGATGTGCATCTATTAGAGCGGCTATATGTAGTGGTATTGATAGTGAGAGAGAGACTGTCAGAGACTCCGTTGCTTCCAGGTGAGTGCAGTCGCTCGCGTCCTGAGGGAGTGTTGAGTGTTGCTCACATGCCATCATCTCGCTGATTCGTCTAGCTGTGCAGCAGCCGTTTCTGTCAAGTGGTGGGACGGGTCGCGTCGGTTTTGACAAATGTGGTGTAGTGATTGTACACCCAGGTCAAGAATCGACTAACTGGAAAACCAGAGTGATGTGGTGCCAACACTCCCTGGGCTAGCTAGCACTCCGACGCAACTCTCACTCACAGTACATGCAGTGTCGTGACGTGGCAGCAGCTTTTGCTAGGACTGTGAGCTTGTTCGACTGCAAACTGGAGCTGGGCAAACATGAAGATCTCGAACGCGCGAGGGCCGTAAGTCTGTGACGGATCGCGATCTTGATCCGAAGATGTC
Source organism: Globisporangium spiculum (assembly GCA_023335655.1). Lineage (NCBI taxonomy): Eukaryota > Oomycota > Peronosporomycetes > Pythiales > Pythiaceae > Globisporangium > Globisporangium spiculum. The sequence goes on along the minus strand of JAADVO010000570.1, from coordinate 10,944 downwards.
GAGAAAATTCGCTGCTGAACACACAACTGGCCCCAAAACGGGTGAGACAACGCGCAAGCCTGCGGCGTAATCAGTTTGTCCTCCTTTTTTGTGGTTGCATCCTCACTGCTGCCTACTTTTGACAAAACTAACTGCTGTCCAAACTTTCCAGGTTTGTCGACAGCGAGTGGCACTTGACAAAACCGGAGAAAGAGTGGCTCTTCAGTGTACCACTTTGCGCAAAGTTGGCTTACCCATTTTGACAAAACCAGGGAGTACTTCAGCATTATAAAAACAAGCTGGCATTTAACATGCACATTATAAACCTCTGCAATGCTGCTGGGCGTGGATTGCAGATTCCAATTGTCCAGCGTTTGTATCTAAACCATTTTAGTGACATCGAGTGAAACCTATTTATAATATATATTTTGCTTGATAAAGAGGTTTTCGAAAAGTTGTGTGGAAGGAACACACACACGCACATACCCACAAGTGAGACATGTGCGTCACTCCACAGCGCCGCAGGGGTGACACGCATGGCGTAGGAATCCAGCAGCAGCATTCATTTCCCCAGTCATTTATAACAGCGGCCCAAAAAATCTCACCACCCTCCGGCAGGTTAATCGACCAACTGCCCCAACAAATAGCCCACCAGAGCGGCAGCAGAGCGATCCTCCCCACCACATGGCGGACCCACGCAGCAATAGAGGCGGCGAGCCGCCGCCGCCGCCCGCGTACCTCCAGGGCCAGCAGGACGACCCTGCAGCCGCCGCAGAGGCCGTGGCGGCGGCGCAGCTGCTCACGACAGCGGCCGCGGGCGTCGCGGGCGTGGCCGGATACGCCGTGCCAGGGGTGATCGGCGGCATGCCGGGGCCGGGGGAGCTCGAGAGCATGGACCTCAACATGCTGCGCGAGTGGCTGGACGAATCGTTCAGCGACAACGACGCCGACGTGTCCAGCAGCGACGGCGGTGGCAGCGAGTCGCTCATGCAGCTGCTCTACCAGAACCAACAGCAGCAGTATGGGATGGTAGGAGGACACCCGCAACACCAGCAGTTTACAGGGTTCGGCTTTAGCGACGAGAGCGAGATGAAGATGCCCGCGTCCATGTCCATGCCCCCTGGAGGTCGTAATAGTAGCGGAGGAGGGGGATCGAAGCGACAGCAGAAGCGACAGCGAGCAGCGGCGAATAGCAGCAGCAACAGCGCAGCACAGGCGACGATAGACATCTCGATGAGCGACGACGAGGACGAGCACGGCAAGAAGAAGACGTGGCCCAACCAGCGTGAGGAGCTCGTGTACCTGCGCACTAAGGTGTGCACGCTCGAGAACGAGCTGCGCGAGATCAAGATCGCGAGTCGCAAGCAGTTCAGCAAGTCGGCCGCGATGCTCGCGCGCTTCACGAGCACGGACGGCACAGGCATGGTCGCGTGCAATACACCCGGGTCGCTCTGGGAGCAGGTCGCAAACCGCCAGCTGGACGAGAAAGTGCGCGCTGAGGTCGAGAACCGCAAGCTGCGCGGCATGGTCGAGTCGCAGATCCGCCTCGCCAAGAAGCTGCAGCAGCTGCTACGCAAACGACAGGTACGGAGGTGGTACCCCCGCATGGAAGTGAAGCGTAGTGCTGGTGAAGGTATTTATGTGTACTACTGTGTGTGTACGTATATAGATCTGGGAAGGACTGATGGAGCAGAAGCCCAAGAACGAGTCCGACATGAAGCCCGAAGAGTCCAAGATCTACGCGTTCCTGGCGCAGAAAATAGAAGACCGGTTCCCGCACATCGACGCGTTCTTCGACCACCACGGGCTCACGAACGCGATGAACGAGGCACGAGAGATCAACGTCAAGTTCGACGACCAGGCACCGTCGCCGGGTCCTGAGGGTGGTGCTTCTGGTCCTGATGGCGTCCCTGGTGGCGCTCCAGGTGGCAACATGTACATCGAGATGAAGGAGTGCAAGATCATGCCGTTCGACTTTCGAGCGGCCGACGCCGCCGTCTGGAGGTGTCTCAAAGCCGAGATCTACACAATGCACAACACGTCCGCGACGGTGAGTGGCTTGTCTGCCCCTCATAATTTGTTGTTGTCTATTTGTAAGTGGACCATGATGGATCGCTCCTGACCACCCATTTATCATTTTGTTTGAATATGTAGGTTATCGACACGGATGAGAACGTTCTCCGCGCAAAAGTAGCAGTGAAGCTCGCCGGACGAGGCTCTGAGGTCGAACTCACGGTCTGGTCGTTGTGGCGGCGGTACATGGAGCACGACCGTGCGATCTACGCCGTTGAGTCGCTGGCGATCACGAGCGGCACGAGCGTCCCCGGATCCCCAATCATCCAGATCAAGCAGTCCGCGACGGCGATTGTGCGGCCCTTCACATTAACAAGCGCGCCTGTGGCGTCGATCGTCCGCGTGTACGTGCGCTCAACACCGTCGATCATCCAGGACGCCGCGCAGGAGGCGGCCGCGAAAGTGGCCGGCCACCCGCAGGTCGGCGTGCTCACAGACATGCTCATTGGCTCGTACCACCAGAACGTCGAAGCCATGTACAAGGCGGTGGAGAACCTACTTCTCGACGAGTTGCTCAAGGGAAAGATGCGCGGCTAAGCCAGGCGCTGACCAGAGGCTGGTGGACGAACTGGCGGGGCAACACAGGAAGAGAGGGATTGGCCAAGCCGTGCGTGACGTTCGTTGAGTGTATGTTGAGTTTCGGTGGTTTTGATTTTATTTCGCAGTTGTAATGAAATGATGATGAAGGTGTCTTTGCCGGAGAGCACCTACTGTACTACTTCGCTTCTTCGGACCTTGGAACGTGGGAATGCTCAACTGGAAAAGACGATTGTGCCTACAGAATCGTCACGGTGTTGAAAGCTGTGGTGGTAAAGGGGTAGATACTCTTTGTTATACCTGATACTTTAGCAGGACGGCTGGAAGGATCAGATCGGGCTCAGCACTGAATACAGGACTGACATGTGAGACTGCTGTAGCAGATTGAAAGGAGAATCGGGGGCCATAACCTCACAGTTACCTCCGCAAAAGTGCTGCTGCAGGCACAAACGGGGTGGTCTTGGCCCAGTCGCGGCCACAACACCGATGAAGGTGGTGGTGCTTAAGTCAAGTGCGAGCATAAACACGAGCGGTTAAACATATTTCATTGGGAAACCTTTCTGGAACTCAGTGGTGCCAGCCACCCGGTCATCATCTCTCGAGAATCGCTCCTGCTCAAAACAAAAACCCGCCGGTGTCGGTATCCTCACATACTGTCAGTGGCGTCATGAGACCTCCAATGGGACACTGAAAGTATTCCCAGTATATCAATGGTGTACAGGATCTCAGGGGTTGTGACAGCCGCCGAGCCTTGTACCAGGTACAGTGCAGTAAACATCGAGCTGGTGATTTCGCGCAAAGCCACAGCTGCGCAACAATATTGTCACCTTTCCATCCTGTGCTTGGAGCTGAGCAATTACACTCAGATGTTCTTTCGCTGGCTATTCTTATATGCAAGTAAATAATATGTTTCTAAAGAGGTATGCTGACTTTCCTTAAACATTTGACACGCTGCCAAACCCTTTCATGTGTATTTTCCTCTCTCAATCGACGATTTCGAGTGACCACAACTCCTCTGCTATACGAGATCTCGATTAGCTAAGGCGCTCAGTGCTCAAACGTAGTCTTACTTACAGAAGAGTCCGAGTGCTGTGTTTGCAAAGTTCAATATGTAAAAGCCAGTTATGCTTATGGAGAAGGTATTAAATTGAACCGCGTGTTTGCTCAGCCATAAAGTGAGCACATTTTGCTGAGGATTTTCCGCCACTGACCAAGGCCCACAGATCAATTGATGCGCTGCCAGAAAGAAACCTCACAGACACACACACGCCTATAGATTATGTTGTATGTCGGATTGCACGCCATCTATGGTCGCAACAGCCTGTTTAGGTGAGGTCGCCTCACTCCACTTCGCTTCCAGCGCCTAAGTCGACACGAAAGTCGACAATTGATTCCTCACTGTTGATAATCATAGAAAATGATCACGGAAGATGACTTGTAGCCGAGCTCAGCGGCACTTAACACCAAGGCTCTTCCTCCTTTTGTCCGCTTGAACGATCCATGTTGGTTCGCCTCAAGCCTTGTTTTTTGTTTTCATTTCCATTCAAAGAAGGCAGGCAGACAGACCACGCGCGCTCCTCGTCCGAATCGACACCATGGGCGATCGTCCGCACCCTGACTTGTGCATTCTCACCGACCTGGACGACTCCAATTGCAGCAGCAGCAGCCGCAGCGAGCAGGTCCGAGCGCGGACCTTTCAGCTCTCGCCTTCAGTGCTCGCAGTTGGCGCGTTCCTTGAGGACATTGGTGATCCGCGGTGTCTGCTGCACGAAGTGGCGTTGGTCCCAATCCCAGCGGCGGCGACGTCGCGAGGTCCAGGTCCCATGCCAGAAGTGTCAACACATAGGAAGCCAGGCGTTATTGCTTTACCGAAGCAAATATATGACGCGGATGCGGCTATCCAGGGTGCTATCGCTGCCCGCACACCTATTGTACCCAGGCATGGTGGCGGTAGAGGTGGCGGGAAGCGGCGAGCAACGGCGACGTCAGCGATAATTCACAGCGCCAATGCGTCCGAGAAGCGCGAGCCCATGGCCAACCCCTCCCGCGACCGACTGAAAGAAGAGTTGGCGCATCTGAAGTGGAAAGCGGCCAACCTCGAGCGAGAGCTACTCAGACTGAAGAGCAAGCCGAAGAGCTCAGCAGTGCCAGCAGCTACTGGCATTCAGCGAGGCCAACCACAGACCACTCCAAATCATTTGATTCCTCGCCGACGGATCTGGGAGCGTCTTGCCAACGGCGCAAAAGACCGCAAGCGCAGCTCTGAGACGGAGAACGATCGCTTACGAGAGGTGGTTGACGCGCAAACGAAACTCTCGAAGACTGTCCAGAGGATGTTCACGAAAGCAGCAAACCCAACGGTAAGACGACGTTCCTTTCGTTGTTATCTTCCACACCAGAGTGTACCTGAGATTGTTGGAACCTTCGCGTAACCTGTCCCGTAGGTGCCCTGTTCGTCGGTTTGCTTAGCGAATTCACGTGTCTCCAGCACAAAAGTAGATTCGAGTAGCTTTGCTCATCAGGACGACCACGTTTTCCAGGAGCTGATGTCCCAACTCGACCTCCAATACCAGCTTTTGAACATCGTGCAGAGTGAAACAGGACTAGCTCAGCAGACGAAAGAGGATCAGCGAAGTCAGATTCGCCCTCTAAACAGCGATGGCGGCACTCTCATGATCGAATGCTGCGACGTGAAGCACTTCCCGTTCGCGATGGACACAGTGGCGGATGCAGGATGGCGGTGTATGACAACAGAAATGATGAAGGACGTAAACTACACTGCAAAGATCGTCCGCAAGACCGATACCTTTGCTCTCACAACGTCAACGATCGTCGCGAAAACTGCCAACGAACCAGATAGAATACTGCGTGCGAAGAGCGCTATGAAACGCTTCTCAGAGCCGGAGCGGCGCGTGCTTCTCTTCAACTCAGTCTCGAATCTATCCAGCCGTACTTATATCGACAGTCAAGAGGACAACCAGCAGGGAACCAACTCAGGACTCCACTTTTCCGACCAGGGCTGGGCGACGGTCGAACCGATTAGCAACGACAATAGGTGGCCCGCGTGTATCCTGCGCGTCTGCATCCGGGTGCGATTGCAAGAACAGTCGACTGCTACATCGCAGAGCCCAGAAAGCTTGGATAACACCTCGATGTCCGAGTTGGTGGCTGACACGTACACCCACGTGCTGCACGCGCGGCATCAGACCGTGGAGAACTTCGTCCTCGAAGACTTGGTCGCCCGGCGCCACTAAGCACGTGCTTTGACAAGTATTCTTTCAGCCAATTGCACCAAGTTTTCCGATGGATGTCGTACCCACCCATACAACTCGACCCATATGCACCCAAGAACTTGCCTGATCCTATCCATTGTCACCCAAATGCATGCGATGAGTGGGTGGGTACAGTTTTGAATAGTGGATCACAATCCGACTTCCTGCTGAGGCAGCACAACTCTGCATCGTGTGTACAACGAACGGCTTTTTGTAAAGCCTGGAGGAATGGTTGTGCCGCTATGCTCTAAGAAACCGACTGCCAGCGTAAACACACATCAACATTGGGACAGGTGCAGTGCTACAGTTTAAATCAAAAGCTCAAGAGGCTTTGGTGTTCTTAGTAGTTCCGATCATTGTGCGATTTTGTATCTTGGCCCTTTGAGCTCGAACTGCTTGAAGCTGAGTAACTACAACATCTCGATGCATGCCCAGTCGCATCAGTTCGATGTAAATAATCTCTAACATACTCGCCTATGTTGGCTTCCTGTCAGGTTTGCTCTAGTAGTATGCATAGTAAAGGCCGAATCGACATCAATAAAGCTCTCCTGCGCATCATCGCAAACGGCCAAAGCAAGCAAATATTGAATGTATCGTGTGGCGTCATGACGTCATCGCATCAGGACCCAAGAAAGTACAGTATTAATACGGTGCAGATGTGCTGAGAATGTGATTGGCAACTACGCTTTGATGTTTGAGCATCATGTCATCATCTGCTATCCCTGGATTCCCATGTAGATATACAAGTATGCGTGGCTTGAACTTATAATCTCAAATATCACCAACACACAGGAGACAACTGTGAACGCGACTGGAAGACTTCGTTAGGTATTCATAAAGTATGCAACTGCATGGTTATTCAGATAGAGTCAACTCTGGGATGCAGATTGTCGCGCGGAACCTCAACCTCTCGGAGTGCGATGGACAGACGGCGGAAATGGGTAGATCAGCCGTTGAGATCAACTTCTAGCAGCAGCAGTAACAGATTCGCTCTTGCATGCGATAAATGCGGACAGATCAGAAACTTGTACTTTAGAGTACGAGCCAAAATAAGATACTCGGAGAGCCGACTTCTATTTCTGGGATTGCGGTTAAGATGACTTTTTTGCTCGCATGAGCATACGCATGCTCCCAATGCTCATCAGTTTGCATAAAGTATCGACAAGCGTGTCTGAACTACATGTACGCAGCCAAGCAACTTATCTATCTATATGTCTTTGTCTGAAGATATTTTATTTTGCACGAACTTATAAAGGCCCATTTTCATAGAGCAATGCAACGCAAAGCGCGATGCATGATATAATACGACGAATATACGATTGCTGTTATAGATGACATTCACAAATAAACACTTATTTTTAGTATGCACCAGTTGAGACTCTCATGCTACTATCCTCGATAGTCCCGTCCCAATCATGCTTATATTTCACCAAGGATTTTCTTTTGACGTGCCACCACCATCTGATGTCTCACGTGCTAAAGTCGACTAAAAGTAATCCATTTGATGACGAGCAGCCAAGCCCACGCGTCATGTTCAGCAGTTTGGCACACCAGCTGGATAACCTCTTACCGTTTGGACAGGCATGCGAGGATCCCTCCATCGCTCAGGTTAGGTCGAACGTGAGCGAGCATTCATTTCATTCCCAAATCCTCCAACGGCCACTTGGGCACTCGTCATGACTCGCACACGCCGCCACCGCCACCAGGCGAAACACCAACTGCGCATCTGTACGGACTTCAGCATCAGCAGCAGTAGTGGCAGTGAGCAGGACCAGCCCGAAATGCTCTTCCCGCTCTCACCCTCGCTCTCCACCCTCGCCGCGCTTCTCGAGGACATCGGCGACCCGCAGTGCCTGCTATACGAGACCATCGCAGCCCCAGAACTGAAGCAGGTGGCCGTGGCATTGACCAAAGCGATTCAGCTCGACGAAGTAACAAACAAATCGATACTCAGTCCGGTTGTGAAGCACGACGTTGGTCAAGAGATGTTGCAGCCCAGCGCGACTCAGGGAGTGAAGAGAGCTCCTCCTACGATTGTGCTGGCAAGCGGCGGTGGCGCTGCTGCTGCTGGTGCAAAGAGGCGACCTCGAACGCCCTTCAAGCTAAGCCACGATGCGTCCGAGAAGCGCGAAGTCATCGTGAACGCGTCCCGTGCGCAGCAGAAAGAAAAGATGGTGCATCTCCGTGAGAAAGCGATAACCCTCGAGCGCGAGCTACTCCGATTGGGCAAGAAGGCAAATGAGCCAGGATATATGGCTCCGCCCACAACCACAGCCGTGACCACCACGACGACAAACTCCGGCCGAGTGGCTGCTCCGCGCAGATTGATCTGGCAACGACTCGCGAATTGCGCCAAAGATGCCAAGTACCGCTCGGAAGTAGAGAACCTGCAGCTGCACCAGACTCTCGAGAAGCAGGCAAAGCTCTCCAAGAGCATCGGCAAGCTGCTCATGAAGCGTGAAAGCCTCACGGTGAGTTTGTGCACATCGCGCTATCGTTTGAAGCACTCTCTCTCTCTCTCTCTCTCACGGCTCGCCTAACCATGTTTATGTGTGTCTTATTTCTCACAGAGGTCGAGTCCATCGCCCTTTCAGGCTGCCCCAAGCGCGCTGTTGCCATCAAGCACGGATGACCAAGACCTACGCGTGTTCCAGGAGCTGTCAGCTCAGCTGGACTTTCAGTATCAGCGCCTGGACATCGTGATGCAAGAGACGGGACTCGCGCAACGAACCTTCGAAGGATCGCAGAGCAAGATCCGCGATCTTAGCGGTCCTTTCAACAACAGCGGTGACACTGACAGTGATGGCGGCGATGTCATGATCGAGTGCTGCGACGTCAAGCACTACCCTTTTACACCCGAGGCTGTCGGAGAGGTCGGCTGGAGTTGTTTGACTTCTCAGGCGACCAAGAAGAACGCCAACATCTTCACTAGAGTCGTCCACCAGACAGAAAGCGTCGCGTGGACCGCGACATCGATCACGATCCAGCGTCTCAATGGCCCGGATGTGGTGATGAGCGTCAAGAGTGTACTCAAGCGCTACGTTGAGCAGAACCGACGCGTGATGACCCTGAACTCGGTCGCGAACCTAAAGCCCCTCGGTTGTGAGGATACTGCTGCCGACTCGGGATTGCAGATCTTCGACCAAGGCTGGGGGACAATCGAATCCATGAGCGACGACGATCGATATCCTGCGAGTACCCTGCGCATGTGCATGCGCGTGCGGCCTGAAGCGCAGTCCCAGTCTGCCGCTTTGGCGATGATGTCACCACAAGACGCAGACTCTCCAGGCTCAAATCCCACGACGCTGCCGGTGCTGGTGGAGATGTGCACCCAGATTCTTCGCGCGAGACACCAGATCGTGGAGAACTTCTTGATGGAGAGCTTGATTGCTAGGCGCTGCTAGATGTATTGTTGGTATGACGAATGAATGCTGAATTAAGCGCGATGTTTGTTTCTTTCTCAGCTTCTATTCGAGGAGGTCCTTGCGTTGTGGTCTACCCAGAGCGTACACTAGTGGAATTGGGAAGCCAAAGGATACTTGGGATGCGTCATGACGAACTGTACAATTTAGAATCGAGCCAAAGCTAGTGCTTACCGATAAGAACTCAGTCCAAACCGGAGTTGTGTTTGTTTGCTAGAGCATATGACTTCGAAGAACTTGGGTCTTCAGAAAGCGGATCAATTTCAATTTCATTCAGCAGTGGGTACTTGCGGATTTCTGACTCGTTTGCCCGAAATCAGCGACATCCAGCGCACTTTAACTCGAGCAGAAAGCGCGAGATCAATAATTGAGCAGCCAGTCTCCCAAATGGGTGAAGTGGTGCATCGCCCCGATGCTCGGAAGAGCTCTCCCTATTCATCCAATACCGGTACCTGGGTCCAAGGGTCCAAGGGTGCAATTTAGTGAAGACGCTTAGATCAGATTGAAGGGCTGAAGAGGAGAGACCACAATAGAGCAATGGACGCGAGGAGCCGCAACTGTAGTGACTGAAACTAGGCTGTGGGAGTGAAGTAGACTTTCCGACCAAATGTTCATGCTGAGGCGTCGCCTCTCGACGGTCACAGCATATCCCCATTAGCACATGGGGATCTACAATGTACAGGTTGCACTGAACTCCGTATCGTAGAGGTTGTGGCATGACGCGATTGAGCTGCCTAGTGCAGTCGTAAACACTCCCACAGTGGCACAGAAACGCCACGACCGTCCCAAATCCCTGCCGTAAACAGGGTGAAATATTACTCCACCAAAATCAAATACAGGCAAACCCCCAAATTAAGACACCACTAAAATGGCATACCCTTCCAAAACCGATTGATTTACATTTGACCAGCTCCTCATGTAGGTTGGAGGGGCACCAACCACCAATCAGTCCGAACGCCCGCAGCCATCCGAAGCCTTTGATCTACTCCTCAATGAATTAGCACACGTAAACAACAGAGCTGACAGCGAGCAGCGCGATGCCGACGCGGTCACCGTATGTGCGCCTTAAAAACGAGCAAAAGCAAGAACTGCGAGATCACTACGCGATTGTTCCTGACCGCAGCTATCGTGATCTCGGAGCTTGGACCGCAATGACCTTCTAGTTCACTCACTGTCATTCGCAAATGACGCTACGCCCGTCTGCCAAGTCGAACAGGGACGTCACCTCAGTCCTGCTCGAGCAGAAGTTGTTGCTGTGGATCGTCAAGTGCGAGGAATTCCAGCTACCCGTGGTCACCGGTGCAGCGATCTGCGAGAAAGCGGCACGGCTCCGCGACGAGATCGTTTTGACAGCGCCGGCAAAAGTCAACAGCAAGCTCAACGAGCTGTCGTTCTCCAACGGCTGGCTCTACAAATTCCAGTTGCGTCACAGCCTCAGCTCGAAGCGCGTGCATGGAGAAGCGGCGTCCGCTGACCTCGCGGCTGTGAGGGATGGGAGGGCGGCTCTTCAGATCCTGACTGCAAGCTACGCTCGGCGTGACATATTCAACCTCGGCGAGACCGCCTACTTCTACTGCGCGTCGCCAAGGACGAGCATCTCGGCACGCCCGCTCTCAGGAAGGAAGATCTCGAAGAAGAGGATCACAGTCACGATCACGTGC
>JAADVO010000569.1:0-21323 GCA_023335655.1 Globisporangium spiculum | reverse complement strand
AAGTGCGCAGATGCGAGCAAATGCAGAGCTGAGTGATGGAGCCACATTTCCATCGCGCACTCACTGCCAACTGCACTCCTGCGACTCGAACGGATCGAAATGACGAAGGCCATCGCAGCTTGCGCCTTCGCTCCATAGGTTTTGGGTGTTTTGGTAGTTGATAGCAAAAACTCCCAAAGCCTGTGGAGCGAATAGCTGATAGCGTGCCAACGGGAAGAGCTGCACGTACTTCTGTCTATTTTGAGATCCCATTGCTTTAACTGTTTGGCTACTGCGGTACTGGTCTTGAGGCAGTAGCTGAGAATTTTTAGCGGATCTTGCGTCCTTTTATGCGACCAATGCTATCGCGTTTAATACCCTCCATTGTGAAAAGAGAGCAAAAAATCCGTGTGCACCACACCATTCGTGTGAAAATATCCCATAATGTGGGACTGGCGTTCGGGTCTTTTTACTGAACAGAAAGGGACCCAGCATTACACACTCGCAATTCGCAACATCGGCAATTGCGACAAAGCAGCGAGGCCTAACAGCAAACAAAGCGAGTTCCACCCGTTGCCACAACAAACCGCATTCTCGCATTCTCGCATTCTCGCTCTATCGCTCAAGTCGCCAGGAACTCAAGCAGACAAGCACAGCAGACGGATCGCCGCCGCCCAAGCGCAAGCGTCCGCTCAGCACACCACCGACAGACAGCAACAGCCAGTTTCTCACACACCTCGTTCATCGTGGTTGCGTTGGTGCAGTGTCTCCGCACTCTTTTCTTTTGGCGGAACGCGCCTGAACGCCGCCGCTCCAGCGACCCGTCCTCTGCCGCAGGCAGGATGGCGCAGGACCAGCTCCGCGTCGCGGTCATTGGTGCGCAGACGCAGATCGACAGCAAGAAGACGCCGTACACGGTGTACCGCACGGTGGTGAACTTCCACGGGCAATGCTACCAGCGCCTGATCCGGTACCGCGAGTTCTGTCGTTTCAATAGCAAACTGCATCTGCGCCACAAGGCGTCCAAGAAGGAGAGTCCCGCGATTGTGTTCCCGAAGAAAGAGTGGACGCGCAAGCTCTCGCTAGAAGAAGGCGTCGTTGAAGCGCGTCAAGTGCTGGTACGTGTTGATGCATTACATTTTGGTATACTGCAATTGCCGAATGTGTACTAACTGATTTGTATATTCGATTTTCTTGTTGTGTGATAATAGCTGAACGAATACATGAACCAAGTAACACAGAACGAGTTGACACCGGGCTGCTATGATCGCCTGCTGAGGCTATTGAAGGTTGGCGACTACGACGTCGAGACCAAGGGCCACCCAGCGCCGTACAAAAGCCCGCGTCCCGGTGGCAAGGGAGAGCGCCCAACCGTCGATGTGCTTCGCGACATGGAAAACGAAGAAGCAGATGATAAAATAGAGCAGTACCGCAAACGTCAGGACGAAGTGGCGAAGTCCCGTCGAGAGAATGGTGGTGCCCCCACTGATCGCATTGGCGCCGCTGCGATGATCGTCAACACGTCGGCGGTGTACCGGTCTGTGGCGTCGAATGCGGAGACCGTGCTGACGGAAGACGAGCGCTCGATGGATGAGCGACGAGAAGACTCTGAAGATCCGCTAAGTGACGAGCAAGAAGACGAGGTCTACGGCAGAGCGTCGATGGCGCCTTCGAGTACGATCCCGAACAAACACCTGGCACAGGCGCAGCGGTCTCAGCTGCGCTCCGCCATGTCCGCACCGACTCAGCGCACCAAGAAAGTGAAATTCATGACGGTCGTCGAGGAAAACCCGGCGGCTGAAGAGCGACATGTGGGCGACCTATCCCCCGAGCGCAAGTACGGACCGAAGATCAAGAAGCAGATGAGCAGCATCGACAACATCCTCTCGGAGTACAGCTCCGCGGACGGACACGCGATCCCGCCCGAATTCCACTCGGAGTCGGCGATTCTCGCCCGGAACCGCGCAGAGAGCCTCTGAACTGACAATGGCGAACCGACTAAATAGTTTATAGCAACAAAAAACAAACGAGTGCAGCGCTATTGAGTTTGGCGCTTGCACTCATCATGATATTTTTTATACGGAGTTGACGATGGGGAAGCGACCAGTTCCACACAGTATCTATGGTAAGCAAACAAAAACAAACAACTTGTCTTTTAAGTTCTCAATACGACCGGCATCTCACATGAGATAGCACCCTAGGATCGAGTTCGACTGCTGCCTCCCTCCTCTCCGACTGTCTTGGAAATACGAAGGACTCGGATCTCGCCGAGCTCCTCAAGCAGCACCAAGCTTTTCCTAATCGAACAAAAAAAAGTACTGTTCTACTTTAAATAGCAAATATATCGGAAACACCCTTTGAGCTTTTTGAGCTTTTCAAAACACCAAAAAGCTCAAAGCTCAAAGCTCATCAAGAACGCGAGCGAGCAAGTGGAAGATGGCGCGGGGCAAGAGCTGGCGCAAGGAGGAGGATCTGAGTCTCGTGCGCGCGATCGTGCGCGCCTTGCAGGACGCCGGCACGCTCGAGCGCGGCGCCATCGCATTCTGGGCGCGCGTCACCTCTCTCTACGAGGAGCTGCTTGCGGACGAGCACGCGCCGCCGCGCACGTCCGGCGCGGTTGAGAGCCGCTGGAAGAACCTGCAGGCGTCCATCGCCGGGTTCGTCAAGTGCCTCGCAAGCACCTCGCGAGGCGACACCACTGCTGCCTTGCCAGAGACAGAGCACGTCAACGCTGCGATGAAGCTGTACCGCGAGAAGGACCCAAAGAAGAACGCATTCGAAAACCTAGAGGTCTGGGAGTGTTTGCGCAAGGAGATGCCGCTCTACGAAGATTTTGTGAGCTCCTCGACGTCGTTCTACATGATGCAGAAGAAACGTGAGGGCGGGCTGGTGGTGGAAGACGCCCCGGGAACGGGAGACGCGGGCAGCAACAAGAAGAAGCGCACGAGCATGTCCGTGTACGATGCCGAGGCGGCGCTACTTGGTCGTGACACCAGTCCGACTCCGATTGCGGCCGCCTCACCAGCGACAGCAGCGAACACCAATGGTGTGCGTCCTACAACTCGTCGAACGCTTGCAGCTGGAGAACCGAGTCACGAGGATCAACGAGCAACGCCAACAGCAGCGTCTCCTCGACAATCACTTCTACGACCGACTGCAGCACATGCAGCGCCAGCGACAACGCCAGTACCTGTTGCGACCAGAGAGACAGCGGAGATTCTACAGCAGAAGGCAAAGTACTGGAAAGCCATGCAGGAAGCCGCCGAAACGCGCAACACGCTGCTCGCGGAGCAGAACGCGATTGCCGCCGAGAAAAACATGATCATGCTCTTCGCGAGCCGTGACGACGCGGTCTCGACCGAGTTCTTCGATCTGAAGCGCCGCATCGCGCTCGCGAAGCTCAAACGCGACTTTGCCGACTTTCTGCGCTGACCCTGTTCCAATTTTTGTGTCTTGTATGTAACCCACTCGTTGTATACCAACCGCTTATCTCACATGCTTGTCATTTTGACCAGACTGGCTGGCTTTAACACACAATGCTACAGTCCACTGGTCGATACAACTCCACCAGAAAATGTGTATGTCAGTTCTACAAGACCCTTTGGCTCTCGCTACTTAAATCACAATCGATGACCCGTCGCTTTGCTTGGTCTTGCCGGCGAGCGTGACCCGCTGCTTGAGGCTCTGGCGCACGTCGCGCATGGACTGGATCGTGTGCTCGTCGCAGCCGAGACGCTCGAGGTTTGGCACGATCTTCTGCACGTACGAGAGCAGCTCTTCGTCTGAGGTGGGCGCGTCCTCTTTCTGTTGAGGCTGCTGGTCGCCGGTAGCTCTGGTGGCATTGACGCTCGTGCTCTGGGGTCTACTTACAGATCCAGCGACAGTAGCAGACCCATTCGCAGTCTCGACGGGCGGCTGGCTCGCACTTGCGCTGGCCATCGCTCGACTCTGGTTCGCTTCACTTACAGTTGCTATGACTGGCGCTTGCGAGCCAGAGGCAGAGATCGGACTGGAACTCGGTGGAGTGGCCACCACGCCATCTCTCGGTGCGCTGACTGCACTGGAAGCAGTAGAAGTCGGAAGGCTGACTGTCGCATCCCTGCTTACCACTGGTTCATTGGTACTGCTACTGCTGCTGATGCCTGGCTGGGCAGCAGACAGTTCGTCGCAAATCGTGAGAAAGTCGGCGTCGGTCGCGCCGACGAAATGCAGATTGTCGCTCTCATCGGCCGGACTCAGGATCTCCTTGAGCGTCATGACGCGCTTGAGCGGCAGCTTGTACGAGATCTCCTTGATCAGCAGGTCGATGTCACCCTCTGTTTCGTCCACGTGCACGTCGTCCTTGGTCAGCAGCGTCTCGCCAAACAGTTTCGAGTCGAGCCAGCACTTGGCGACCAGACTCTTCGGGACGTCGCTCCACGCCGCACGACACCACTTCATCGCCTGCACTTCGTCCACGCTGTAGATGTCCGAGTCGCCTGCCTCGTAGCGGTCGAGCGCGTGCACCATCTGCCGCTTGCGGTAGCGGCGCTTGAACGCCGTCACGATGCCCATCTCGAGCGGCTGTGCGGCCGCGAATGCCATCAAGTCGCTGGTGCTCGGGAGCTTGAGCACGCGTACGTTCGTGAGCTTGAGGCCGCGCGTGATGTGCGACGGCGCGTTGTCCACCAGCAGCAGGATGTGGCGGTTTTCGATCTTCATCTGCGAGTTGAGCGTGTTGAGCCACTTCTGGAACACGATCGCGTTCAGCCACGTGCGCTCGCTGTAGCTGTAGTTGAAGTTAAGCTGCTCATTAGCAGCTCCATTCATTGCGTCCTGTTGCTGCTGCAGTAGCTGCTTCTTCTTGCCAAATGTCGTTACGACGGCGCTAAACGGTCCGTGCGCTGGGTGTCTGGATTTGCCAATGAACAACGGGTCGAGGCGTTCGCTACCGTCCGCGTTCACCGCGAGCAGCAGCGTCAGTTTCTCCTTCGTAGGTTTCGGGGCGCTCTTGCTGCCGGCGCCACTGCTCCCGCCACCTTTGCGCAGCATCTTCTCGGGCGACATGGCGTAAAAGAGTCCGGTCTCGTCCACGTTGAAGATGTCGCGCGGGTTGTAGTCCTGGAGTACCTGCTGCAGCCCCCACGAGCCCAGGTCGGCGACCACATCGACGCTCGCGCTCGCAGCCACAATGCTAGCGTTGCTAGTAGCAGCAGCAGTAGCGCCAACGTTAGCAGCAGAACTCGCAGCTACCGCCTCGCTGGACGCCGCAGTTGACAGGATCGTCTGGTGGCGCTTCTTGAAACCCGTGAGCCATCCGTTCGAAAACGAGATCTTGCTCTCGATGCCGAGCAGCTGCGCGAACGCGCGGCCTTTATCCTTGATCACGTCGCCCTGCAGCCGCTGGTTGTTGTGGCTCGACACGAGCAGCCAGTGCGAGAGAGCGGCCTCAAGCTGCGGGTGCTCCACGTACGTCTTGCGCTTCTGCGCGAGCGAGTTGCCTTCGATCGCGATGTACTTGTCCTTCTCCGCGAGAATGCGCGAGATCGTGCTCTGGTTGAGCGGGCCCGTGAGCCCGAATTCATCTTTCGCCCAGAAGCAGAGCTGCGCCTGCGTCACTTTGCTCGTCGCCGCCTTGATGCAGAGCGCCTGGCGCTGCTCATTCGTGAGGAAGATGTTGCCCTTCTTCAGGCGCTTGCGCGGCGGGCCATTCGCGCCTGCCGACGAGGAAGAAGAAGGCGGGAGCGCAGCAACGACCGCAGAAGCCGCGAAGCTGGGGGCGATCGCGACCGCTGGGTCTGCGCCGGGGGTGACAGCGGCGACAGGTGGAGAAGGAGGGGCCATAGTCATCGGAGGCGCCACGTCCTGCGACTCATTCTCAGCATCAGGAGCGCGCTTCGACATGCTTTTTTTTGCTTTTGGAAAATCTTTTTTGTGGTTTGACAAATGCATATTGAGTGGGTCGGAGGAATCGTACTTTATCGCGAGTATGTTTACTGTGTGGTGGGACGATGAGGGGGTCTCTTTAAATGCAAATATCTTTCTAGGTGCATGAATGAGCTTTCAAGAAAACTATTTTGTGTTTTGCAGTCTCTTTAAACGCATACACCTTCCTAGATGCATGGTAGATTGCAAAATTGGTTGCATCATTAGAATTATTTTTGACATGAATTTTATGAAGAAGCCTGTTGACTCCGAGCCAAGCCACAGCATGAGCGCCACCGTTGCTGCTTATTTGGCAGAAAGCAAGTTGAATCCAGCGCTGGTCCAAATGCCCTCCTCACTTTGGCAAATCGCCATCGACACTCAAGTCGAGGAGTGGCTTTTATGGTTGACGTCACCAGTGAATTCTGATCGCCCCCTTTTCGCCAGTTGTGTCAGTGCGCGTCTGTCTTTCTGGCTAAGCCAAGCAACTGTATGAATTGCAACAGTTGTCGATAGTTTGTGTCGAGGTTGGCAGCAAATGCGATTCCCCACACAAAGTCGCTTGCTGCTGCTGTTGTTGGTTGTTGTGCTGTGTCATTCGGATGGCGACTGCAACTGGTCTGGCTTCCCGTGCCATTTGTGCGTCAGCCATCACACATCGCCCTGTGTGCGATTGTCGCCTCTTTGACGTGCTAGATGGTGAACGAGTGACAGCAGCGTTCATCTACGAAATGTCGATTTCTTCAGCCGATGACAGACATACAGACAGAAAGCAAGACGCCGTTGTTGGTGGTGGTTGGTGGTGACGACCCAACTCGACTGTTACCGATCCAGTTCTTTTTGTTTTTTTCTTTCTATTGTTGTTGGCGCAGATTGAGGGGAATAAGAAGGCCCATCCAGGTTTGAAATGGACATGCGCATGAGCATGATGACGGATCTGGTCGCGATCTGATGGAAAAGATACCATGCATGCATGCATGCGCGTTTGGCCGTTCTCTCTTTTTATCCAAGGCTATCTGTGCCATCCTGGTACGAGCTATCCATACAAGCAGCTCTCTTTTGCTGCTGCACACACACATCTGGCACATGTGCGGATAAACAATCCGTAAGGCACACGCAGCACAAGCAGGCACAGGCAGCTCGCTTCACATCACAACATGCAACTTGCTGTCTCTGACTGGAAAGTGCAATTGAGCAGCTCGACAGCTGACACTTCACATGTCACTGCTGAAACAGCTGTGCAGAAATCGAACAGCTGTGACTGGACGTCACGGGGTACCCTAGCCCGTTCTTCACCAATAGACCTCTTCTGACCACAAAATATGCCTGATTTTCTAAACCAAGGTGCATTTCAAGCCTGAAAGCGGTGATAATTTTCTTATTTGCTCCAAAACAAGGTATTGTTTCAATGCATCATGTACAAAAAGGTGGGAAATCGGTATTGCTCGTCCTATTTTTGTCCACTAAGGGAGGAAGCGTGACACAAAAATAGCCAGTAAAAGATCGCCTCGCGCTTGCTCTCCCTAATCCCCACCCTCTTTTCACTTCAGTTCTTCAACACAAGCCCCTATCACTTACTTCTTGTATGGCGGCTGCAGCGTATCCTCCTGTCAAGATGGTGGTTTCAGTCTTGTGCCACTGCCTTCACTCAGCCTGTCAGGCTCTCTCTCCCATTTTGGAAACGTGCTATATTAAAGTGGCTTGCACGCGCGTGTGTACACATTCACACACAAGCGATCCTCCCCAGCAAAAGAAGATAAAAGAGAGCAAGCCAACACAAGAGGCGCACTCGCCCGCATCACAATCGCATCGCAGGCTCCTCTCGATCAGTCAGTCAGCCAGCCAGCGACTCCTCTACGCCCGCCCGCATCGTTGACGCTGCGTCGAGGCTCTTGGCCGCAAATCCATCAGGCCCTCTCGTCTTTTCCTGCCTGCCGCGGCTCTCTCTCTCTCGCTCGCGCGCTCCTCTTCTTCCCCAGCTGGTCCGATCGATCGATCGGTCGGTCTCTCGCGCGACGACCGACTGGCAGCATCAGCGTCAGCGTCAGCAACACATGGCCCCTACGACCATGCAGGTCCCACAAATCCAGCAACAGGCTTTTAGTCCCGAACGAGAACGACAGCAGACACACAGACCCCCGCGCTGCTACGGACCACTGGTCGCGCTATCACCATCCGCCCCTGAGAAGCCCTCGCCCTCACTCGAGAATCGCGCCGACGGCATGGCCCGAAAGACCCGAGACACCCGTCGCATGCAGCAGCCAACTAATAATAACCAACAGCAGATGAACGACGCCAGCGGCGGCGACGTGAAGGCGTCGCCCCTGTCGTCGTCATCATCTTCTTCTTCCTCATCTTCTTCCTCAACCTCTTCGCCGTCGAAGAGCTACGCCAGGTACATCCAGATCGCGAAGCGCAACAACACGGACCTGCGCGCTAGCATCGGCAGCACCGCGAGCACGAGCAGCAACAGCACGCGCACGAGCGACGCGAGCAGTATCCGCAGCAGTCGCAGTAATCACAGCAGTACCCGCAGCAGTCGCAGTAATCACAGCAGCCACCGTCAGCCGCAGCACGACGACGCGCACCGCGGGATCAAGTCGTCGCGAGCGCGACACGAGTTGGCGTCCCGGAGGCGCGCGCACAGGGAGCTGGCGGACGACCGCGCGCGCGCGCTGGTCGAGCAACAGCAGCTGATGGAGCAGGACCCGGACTACTTGCCGATCGACAGCACGCACTACAAGCGCCAGGTGACCCAGACCAAGAAGAAGCGCGCGCGCAGAATCAAACTCAAACACTATGGACTCGCGAAACAGGCGGCCAAGCTCAACAACCTCAGCGGCTTCCTGCTGCACTCGATCACACCGCGCGAGTCGTCCATCTTGACGTACACGTCCATGGCGTCCCCAGGCACGCACACGGAGTACGACATTGTGGTGGAGAATTTCCGGACAGGTATGATCTGGCAGGTATCCCGACGGTACTCGACGTTCCGGTTGCTGCGCGAGGAGCTCGTGAAACCCTTCCTGGCGCCGCACTGCCACTATTGCGCGTCCATCATGCGTGAGATGCAGAAGCTCGAGGTGCACTTCCCAGGCAAGCGACTGTGGGGGTCCACGAGTCCGTCGGTGGTGCGTGGGCGAGCGGAGCGGTTCCAGAAATATTTACACGGGCTGATGGACATCGCCACGAGCGGCTACAAGCTCAACTGCCGGCTGATCGCCAACTACTTTGTCGTGCAGCTTCGAAACTTTCTGACGAGCGAGAGCGTGCGGTACAAGGGCATCCCGGGCGAGTACGGCCAGCAGATCCCGAGCATGCTGCGCGAGCTGTCGACGCCGTGTAGCCCGCACGACCAGATGACGTTGCAGACGATCCAAGAGCATTCGTCGCGGTCGTCGCGCGGCTCGCTCTTTGAGGACCTTGAGGGCTTTGACGAGAAAGACTTTCGCGAGAAGTTGCGCCTTGCCGAGGAGCATGACCGCCACTACATGATGGCCGCAGCGCGCGAGGACAGCCACAGCAACAATCAGAACAAGAGCAACCTGCACGGCTTTACCGAGTACTTTCGCGAGGAGGACGAGGATGAGTTAGGCGACGACGATATCTACGAAGATGTGGAAGTCGACGACGATGAAGACGACGATGAAGACGACGATGAAGACGAGCAGCAGCAGCAAAGGCGTCACTCGGGACGTCAGCGCCGGGCGTAAGGAAGGAATCTGAACACAAGCCCCACTTGGTCCATCGGAAGACCAAATGGTTGATTGATCGATCGATTCGACACCTTTGTGCGCGTGACGAAGACAAAAAGGAGAATGGAAAATGCAGACGAGAGCAAGCTCAGGACGCAAGATACATTCATTGTATGACACACCAAGGCTGTGCTACGAACGTTCAGATATGTAGACACAGACTACACTACCACTATCACCAACAGCTTCTTCTTTGCTCTTAGACCTAGAAACCCCACCCCACCAAACTAATTAACCACCACCCTATTTATTAAGTTAACTCGCTCGCCTCTTGGTTGAGCGCGACGATGATGACGCTGATGTTGTCGTGCGCAAAGTACTGCTGCGCCTTGAGCAGCATCTCCTGCGCCGCGAGCTGCACGTCGCCGTGCGTGAGCAGCTTGCGCCGGATGAAGTTGACGCTCTGCTGCGACGAGAGCACGTCGAAGAGCCCGTCGCTCGCGAGCAGCAGGAACTCGTCGTCGGGGGCGATCGCCCGCTCGTAGATGTCCGGCGTGGCGATCAGGTGGCCGTCCTGTTTGTGCGCCAGGTCGCCAAAGCCACGCGAGATCGCCAGGATGCCATCCAGTCGTCCGTTGTGCACGAACCCGCCGCTGGCTTCGATGCGCGCCTTCTCCTCCGGGAGCGCGGCCTTGTGGTCCTTCGTCAGCTCCACCGCGAGCCCGTCCGCCGTGCACAACACGGCGCGGCAGTCGCCCACGTTCGCGATGTACAGCGTCGTCTGCGGTTCATCGTCAGCCTTGCTTTCCGTGATATCAACATCTTCAGCAGTAATGTCGTCGATAGGAATGATGATCTTGAGACCAGCATTGATCGGCGGTTGGTCCGCCGGCTCCATCTCTTCTTCTTGTTCTGCTTCGTTCGCTGCGTCAGCAGCAGCAACATCACCATTGTCTTCTTCTTCTGCTTCCTTGGGCTCAATCGCTTCATCAACAGTCTTCGCTTCAGCATCGCTACCCGCTTCCACCGCGCTGCTCTTTTCTACCGTCGTTTCCTCCTCTTCCACGCGGCGCTTCTTGCGCTTCGCGAGTACCGCAAACACTGACACGGCGCCGGAGAACGAGATCGGCTGCAGATGGCACGTCATGTCGTTCTCGTCGCAAATCTCCTCCACCTCCTCGTCCTCGTCGTCATCCTCGTCATAGTCGCCGTTCGTTGTCGCGCGCTTGCGCTTTGGGAGCATGCTGCGGTTCTGCGCGTTCAGGATCTCGTGGTCGATCGCGTCGCAAACCGTTGCGATCGCCTCCATGGGCTCATTCACAAACTGAGGGTGCATGAAGAAGCGGTTGTGCAGCTCACGTTGAAGCCACACGGCCGTGTCGTCCCCATTGTGGCCGTCGTACACGCCAAAGAATGCGAGCGACTCGAACGCATCCACGACGCTCGGGTCGAACTTGGTCAGGTTGCACTCAGCGATGCCCGTGCTCTTGTCCTCCATGTACGAGCGCGACATCTTTGTCTCCGCGTACCCGGAGCGGATGCCGAGCTTCAGGTTCTCGCGGATCTTGCTGCTCACGTACACCTGCACAATGCTCTGCTTCTGGAAATCAAGCAGGTTCGACGCCGACGAGCCGCGCGACGGTGGATCCAGCGGCGCGATCTCCTCGTCGTCAGCACACAAGTTGATGTTGTTTGGCGTGCCGATCAGGTCGTTGAACGTCGCGTCCACGTCCACGTCGCCCTCAACGTCGCTGTACACTGACTCGTCGTCGCTATCCGAGGAGCTACTGTGCACTTCGTCGTGGCGCTGTGAATGCGCGCTCGCCTTGCTGAAACCTCTCGCGCGGCTCTTCTCATCGTCGTCCTCGTCCTCGTCCTCGTCGTCCACTTCCGTCACCTGTACGCAGTCGAGGTCGTCCATGTTGAACTCGTCCACACTACTGCTCGAGCGTCGGTGGCCCGACCTCTTGGACCCCGACCCGTTCGAGCTGTTCGACGCGAGCGACCCGCCGCTGTTGTTGAACGGCGAGCTGCCAATCGACTTGCGCGAGCTGCTCTTGGTCTGCGACGACGACGCTCTCCCCAGCTCCCGGCCACTCTTCGAATGGGTCGGCACGCGCGACGCCACCGAGAAGTCCTCATCCTTGGCTTGGAACAGGATTTTGCGCGACTGGTAGTCGCCGTCTTCGTTGCGAAACACTTCCGAGGTCACCATCAAGAAGTCCTTCTTGCGCGACAGCGAGCGCTTCATGAGGTCCAGGTCCGTCGTGGCGCCGCGCGCCTCGCCGCCGCCGTCGCTCGATGACGACAAGCTGTCGCGGTCGCCACTGTCATCAGCGCCCCCGGCATTGGTCGTGAAGAGCCCGTCCGACAGGCGCGTGACTGACGTGAACGACGTGCGGCCAAAGCCCTCGAGGTTGCCGTGGTCCGTGTCGATCATGCGGCTGCTACTGCGTTTCTTCAGCAGCGGATTGCTCTCAACCGAGTTGTTGCGCGACGTGAACACGTTCGGCGACGACTGGTGGCGAGGTGACCCAGGCAATGAGCCGTCCGACGAGTTGTTCGACGACGTCGTCGACAGGTTCGGGTTCACGGACGACGAGCTCGGGTATCGACTGCGCGCGGTGGGACCCGCGGCCGGCAGGATGATCTCCGTCACCTTGGCGCGGTCCACTGAGAACGCCATGCGTTTCTGCTCGAGTAGCAGCTCCTTGCTGCGCGCCGAGAGCTCCTTGTGGCCGTCCATGAGGTGCACACGCTTGTGGTGGCGCCAGGCGTTGATCACGCGCGAGACCTCTTCAGTGGACGAGCGGCTCGGACTCGTGGACGACGACGTCGACGAGATCGACGCGGCCGTGGGGATGCGGTTCTCCAACTGACCCGACACAGGCGTACCCATGCCGAGCGAGTGGCCGCTGCTCGTCCGCACGACGCCGCCGCCAACCTGCTGCCGTGTCTTGACGAGCAAGTGCGCGCGTGCGAGTGACTCGGAGAGACTGAGGTCGATGCGCTCGGGGATGTTCTGGATCGCGCGCTCGCTCTCGTCGAACGACACGGTCAGGTCGTTCTCCTGCGCGGCCAGACCCAGCGGCTCGCTGCCTTCTTTCGTGATCCAGTCGTGGTTGAAGCAGTCGGTCAATGTCAGGCGCAGAATCGGGTCCTTCGTGAGCATGCGCTGGATCA
Organism: Globisporangium spiculum; assembly: GCA_023335655.1. Classification (NCBI taxonomy): domain Eukaryota; phylum Oomycota; class Peronosporomycetes; order Pythiales; family Pythiaceae; genus Globisporangium; species Globisporangium spiculum. The sequence continues at coordinate 8,562 of JAADVO010000569.1, read as the reverse complement.
GGTTCTTCAGGTGCGGCTCCATCGTGCGCTCCGATTCCTTGGGAAACTTGAGCTCATCGCGCTGCACGCGCTCGGCGAGGATGATCTCGTTGTCGGCGAGCCACGGCGGCCGCCCGATCACCATCATGTACAGCGTCGCGCCGAGCGACCAGATGTCCACGGATGGACCCGTGTACGTCGCGTCAATGTTGAACATCTCCGGCGCCATGAACGCCGGTGTACCCTTGGCGCCCGAGAGCGTCTCGCTCTCATTCATGATCATGCGCGCCGTGCCAAAGTCCGCGATCTTCGCGACACCTTCCGCGCTCACGAGGATGTTCTCCGGCTTGATGTCGCGGTGGATGACCTTGTGGAAGTGTAGGTAGTGCAGTCCGCTCAGCAGGTCGCGCATGTACTTGCGCGCCACTTCCTCGTTCAGCCCGTTCGCGCGCGTGACCTCGTCCATGAGGTTGTGCTGCACGTACTCCTGCACCAGATACATCTTCTCGCTCGACGGGTCGTCGATCACTTCGACGAGCTTCACGACGTTGCGGTGGTTGAGCTTCTTCATGATCGCGACCTCGCGGCGCAATACGTCCTGGAGCTGGTCCTCCTTGCCGGCCATGCGCTGCACAAACGTTTTGTGCATGATCTTGACCGCGTACAACTTGCCGTCCTCTTCGTTCTGGCAGAGTTTCACGCGGCCGAACGTGCCTTTGCCCAGATCGCCCTTGATCATGTACTTGTTGACCACTTTCTGGCCGTTCTTCAGTCGCTGCTTGACGAGTTTCCTGGTCTCCGTGGCCTTCGCTGGGGACGTCGGCGCTGGCGGCGGGATCGCCGTCGGCGTGTTCGGGTTGCTGTTCGTAGCGCCGCCAAAGCCGCCGGCGACACCGCCTCCGGGCGTCGCGGGCGTGGCGCCGCCGTCCTTGCCCGTGGTCGACGTGCGCTGCTGCAGGCGCAAGCGCATGGCGCGGCGCGTCGCCTTCTCCACGTACGACTCCTGGATGAACCGCTGGAACGGGTCCGACAGCAGACACTTGTCAAAGTCTTCTTTACTCAGGTACAGACACTTGACGGGTCCTACGGCACGCACGGAAGCCGTGCGCGGCTCGCTATAGATGAGCGACATCTCGCCAAACACGTGGCCCTCGTAGAGCCGCGTGAGTTCTTTCTCGTAGTTCTTGGTAGACGTCGAGCCGTCCGCGTTCGTGGTCGTGATTGTCGCGCGCTCCGAGACCACGGCTTCGCCGCGCGTGATCATGTAGAAGCGCGTGCCTTCCTCGCCCTGACACACAATGTACTCGCCGTCGTTGAAGTTCGCGGGCTTGAGGCGACTGAGCACGATGTCCTGGTCGCGCGCGCTCAGACGCGCCAGCAGCGGCACCTGCTGTAGCATCAGACTCAGGTGCACCTGGCCGATGCGCTGGAAGTCTTCCTGGGTCAGGTAGAGCAGCTCCACATCGCCGATCGCGCGCACCGTGGCCGTGCGCGGGTCGTCGTAGATCAGCGCCAGTTCGCCAAAGTAGTGGCCGGCGTGCAGGTGCGTGATCATGCGCTCCTGCTCCTGGCCGTTCGAGTTCTTGGTCGTCTTCGTCACCACGGCGTTGCCCTTGGCGATCATGTAGAAGCGCGAGCCGCGCATGCCCTGCTGCACGATCACCTCGCCGTCCTGGAACTTGGTCGGCTTGAGCGCGCGCACGACCTGCTCCTGCTGGTTCTGGCTCAGGTTGCGGAAGAGCTGCACCTGCTTCATCACTTCGTACACGGGCATGTTCTCCTGCATGAACGGCGTGAGCACGGGCTCGTCGTCGTCCTCCATCTCGTCGTCCTGGTCGTCCGGCGAGCTCAGCCACGTAGCCAGCGCAGTGATGCTGTTCGAGCTGCTCGAGACGCTGGAGCGGCCCGTGGTCGGCCCGCCCGTGAGCGAGTTGGACGAGTGCGCGCCGTGGAGCGTCGACGAGGACGACGAGAACGAGCTGTGGCGCGTGTTGCTCTGCTTGGGCGAGAACACCGCATCCTCTGGTTCGTCCAGCCAGTCGTTCACTTCAATCTCGTCGTCCTGTAGGATCTCGTCGTCGGAAGACGAGTCCGAGTCTAGCGAGGAATCTGAATCCGAGTCCGAAATGTGCTTGGACTGTAGCCGCGCGATCCGCGCCTTCGAGTCCGTGCGCGTCAGCTGGTTGCCCGTCGCGGAGAAGAAGCGCGAGAGCGTCGGTGGCTTGAACTCGGCGTCCAGCGCCTCGAACGTGCGCGGAGACATCACGACCGACGACGTGCGCGACGACGACGACGCTGACGAGTGCGGCGACGACACAAAGTGCTCTTCCGCGAATGGGTCGTCGTTAATCTCGCGCAGACGCGGGCTGTCGTCCTTGGGGACGGGTGGTGGCATCGCTCTTGCGTTATTATCTGTATCTGTGTCTGTAGTTACTGCAGGCGGCATGTCTGGCAGACTCGGTCGTTTGGCGGAGAAGAGCTTGGCCATCATAGACGAGCCGGAGGCCGTGCGCGCGAACGCGGACATGAGGCCGCTTCCGACGCCGCTGGGGCGATCCACTTGCTGCTGTTCGTCTGCGCTCGTGGCGCTGTCCTTGTTCTGCATCGCTGCTGCTGCTGCTGTAGTGGCGATTGGCGCAGCAGCGGAAGAGGAGGAAGAAGATGGAAAACTGCCGCGACCCCCTGCAGCTTTTCCATCTTCTTCGCCCGACGAAGAGAAGCTGCTGCTGCTGCCGCGATCGGTGGAGAGCTGCTGGCCCATGACTGCGAGGCGGCGCTGGCAGACAGATAGATCAGTCGTTCGCTCACTTATGATCAATCCACCCGTTGCTTCTCTGCTCAATAAAAGCGCTGTGGTTGTGTGTGAGCGGAATGATCTCACATGGCCAGGGATTGTTGCGGTCCAATGGAAAAAAGTCGCACGAAGGTTGCACGAAGGTCGCGTAATCAGCTCGAGGTCCCTTTCAAGTCGATGACGTGATGATGATCAACATCGATAACCACAGCACAGTGTCTAACAATTCCAAGACTTGCTGTGATCAACATGCAAGTGAATTAATTGCCAGTCCCTCTCACAAAGTCTCTCCTGCACCAGGACTCAGCATTGCGCTGCTTGCACAGAACCCGCAAAGCACGCGATAGGGTGTCTGGTATGTTAAGTCAACTGCTTCCACTCTTAGCTCGCTCTCATGTGGTTGATGAGCGCCGTCATCGACGCACTCAGTCTGTCAGGAACGCTCCTTCTATCAAGGTCAACAAGGTCCGGATACGTCTCGCTCAGCCACTGGAACAGCTCAAAGTGTTCGTTCTCGATAGTAGAGTCCACAGCCTCCCACGTGCAGCCCTCGGTGCGATTGTCGTGCAGAAACAGCACCAACTCAAAGTGCCATTGCGCACAGCGTTATCCATCGCCAATGACATGCACCCCTCAGTTCGATTCTCGTGCAGCCATTGCACCATCTCGAGCGAGCTCGCCGAGTCCATCGCCGCCGTTGTGCATCCTTCGCTGCGGCTCTCGTGCAACCACTTGGCCACATCGAGATGGTTACGCTTTGCAGCCTGGTCCATCACATACGTGGTGCAGCCTTCCGACCGATTGTCGTGCAACCACTTAACCATGTCGAGATGGTTCTGCTCTGCAGCCCAGTTCATCGCGTTCATGGTGCACCCTTCATGACGATTGTCTTGGAGCCACTTCGCCATATCGAACTGGTTCTTCCCCGCCGCCCAGTTCATGGCGTGCGTGGTGCAGCCTTCGCTTCGGTTCGTGTGCAGCCACTTCACCATGTCGAGATGGTCGTTATCTGCAGCAGAATCCATCGCCAAGGTGGTGCAGCCTTCGGAGCGATGCACATGTAGCCACTTGACGATGTCCGGGTGGTTGTACTTTGCAGCGGCGTTCATCGCAGTCACGCTGAACCACCCAACTTCCGTCTCGTGCAACCATTGCAACGTGTGCAAATGGCCGTTCGTCGCTGCCGGTAGTGTGCGCTGCTCTCGGTAGGCTTGCGGAACACAATGTGAAATAGCAGAGGCACAGAGTTGCGCTCGCAGGTGTGGAGGATATTCCATGACGCCGTGACATCCAGGAACGCACTGATGTCCATGACGGCGTTCGAGAGCGACCGGACCTGCTGCATCGCGCTTCGTCGGTCTCCGTCTGATTCTGCGCCATGGAAGATCGCTCGCAAGAGGCGCGAAGTCCTGCGGCTGCTAAGAGCTGGCTCCAGCATGCGCAGCTTGAAGAAATGCATGCATCGCTGGGTTCACCAGAGCTGCTTGATCCAGGTGGCGGCAGCTGAGCAGCTATGGAATCAACACCCCCTTGTGCTACCTTCGTGCGACACCCGTCATACTTCAACCCATTCCAGTCCAGCCAACACCTTCGACTTCTCGCCTGCTGCGCTTGGAAGGGACTTCGAGTGTGAGGCTGAGCTGACTAAGCTCAACAGAAGGAATAGGGTGCCTACTGGGTTGACTGAGTTGCGAGATTGCAGTAGCCTTCAGGGTGGCCCGCGCCTCAGATAAATATCGCTTACGACTGACTGATATCTAATGGTGACAGAGCGTCTCGATAGAGTTGCAGACGCCCCACACAGTTCGTAGTCAACCAAGCGTACCAGCTGAGCCCTTGTTTACTAGCGTTCAAGTTACTGGCAGGTGCTATCCAGGCATCAGGTGGACCTTGTTTTCTTGGTGTTTTCATCCACCCATTGAGGACACCCCAACGTGTACTCGAGCTTAACCGCTCTATGTATGCCAAACGTGCCGTCATCATTGTTCGGGTGAGCTCATCAATCCGTGAGTGATGGTAGCCAACCTCCAAGTGGAAGTCGCTTGCTGCTCACTTCTTCGGATTGGCTCCCATTGCGCGAGAACCGCATCAGCCGAGAGCGCTGATGTTTACGCACTAGCCGCATTCACTTCAACTTCATGCATGGAGGGTTACCACTCCATAAACCTGTGCTCAAGGCTGCAGTCTCGACTCGAAGTCACGGCTTACAGAACACGCACAGAGAAAGAGAGAATGCGAATTGTTTGTCCAGCGCTGCTCGATTGCCAAAGTTACTCGCGTCCTGTTACTTCATTTTCGAATTCGCTTCGTACTCGCTGCCACCTACCACCAACCAATCACCATGGCTGCCTCCAGCTCCACCATACCAGCTTCGCCAAAGGTCTGGCTGATCACCGGATGCTCCTCGGGCATTGGCCGTGAACTCGCTCTCTCTGCACTCGATCGCGGTGACCACGTCCTCGCTACGGCTCGCAACGCCAGCAAACTCAAGGACCTCAAGGCGCTCGGCGCTGCTGCTATCGCGCTCGATGTCACCGACTCGGAGGAGAACATCCAGCAGATCGTAGCGGACGCTGTCAAGATCTACGGCCGAGTCGACATCCTCGTGAACAACGCCGGCTACTCTCTCGAAGGCGCCATCGAGGCGTGCAGGTACGCTGCAGGAAGCCGTAGGTCGTATGCGAGTCTATGCGATCACTAATCCGTTATCGTCTGGCTTGTTATCACACCCACAGCGAGACCGAGGTATACGCCCAGTTCAACACGAACGTCTTTGGCATCGGACGCATGGTACGCGCGGTGCTTCCGTACATGCGCGCGCAAAAATCGGGCGTAGTCGCGAACGTCGGGTCAATGGGCGGCTGGCGCGGGCTGCCGGTCGTCGGCTGGTACTGCGCGACCAAGTTCGCGGTCGCGGGGCTCTCTGAGGCGCTGCGCAGCGAGGTCGCTCACCTGGGCATCGATGTCGTCTCGATCGACCTCGGTTCGTTCCGCACATCGCTGCTCTACGGCAATATGGTGGTCGCGAAGAACCGCATCACGGACCTGGACCCCGGCACCGAGCCGACGAAGCAGTTCCTCGCGGCGCGCAACGGCAAGCAGCCGGGTGACCCTGCGAAGGCCGCGAAGCTACTCACTGAGGTGCTCACGAAGAGCGGTCGCTGCGAGGGGCGAGCGATCCCGTCGCGTCTCGCGGTCGGTAAGGACGCGGTGCGCACGATCAACGCGGCGATGCAGAAAGGCCACGACGAGGTGGACGTCTGGGCAGACCTTGTGTCCACTACGGACTTTGACGAAGTCGTCGCTGAAGGGGGTCAATAAACAGTCCATCCTGAGCAAGTAGTACCTGTGTTGTTCAGAATACTAGGAGACTAAGAAAGAGTGTATGTGAGAGAGAGATAACAGCTGAGCTAACACGACACCGTGTGATTTGCAGCTGTGTCTTTATTCAAACTAACGGTTAACTATGCTGGGCGCGAATATCCTGCACTACCCAAGCCCAAAGTCCATGGGCTTGGGCAGCTCCTTCATGAACTCCATGAAGCGGTGCTCATGTTCGCACCACCAGCGCGCGGCCTCGAGCTCGCTCACCTTCTCCTTGTCGAAGAGCACGGCGATGACCTCCTCGTCAAAGGTGTCCTCCCTTCTGCCCATGTGCAGCGCCACGCCGTCGCGCCGCGCCTTCTTGTCGGTCTTGCGGTACATGGTGCTGAGCGCAAACTGGGCCGCATCTTGCAGCACCAGCCGCGCCTTGGTCTCGCTCGAGTCAAAGTCGATGCGTCGGCCGCCGATCACAGGCTGGTCGCTCCAGGACTTGAGCGGAAGCGGCTCGGCTGGCTCTGCTGTTATTGCAGCGTCTGGGGTCTCAGCGCTGTCGTTGTCCTCTTGGCTTGAAGGCTCTATGCTACTGTTTTCCGTGGGCGACAAAGCGGCTCGCTTGGAGATTGACACCATCAGCTCGGACTTCATGTTCTCAAGGAGATCCGATGAGATTTCAATCGGCTGTGAGACTGGGACCGACTGCAGCGGCTTCTTCCGTTGCCGACCAGCCGAGCGGGGTGGTACTCTCGGGATTGCCTTCTCCTTTGGACCAACGCTGGGCTTTGACGACTCGGCAGCTCCGCCTGTGATATCGAGCTTCCGAGAGCTGCCACTGCCTCCGCTGCCTGTATCGTTGCGTTGCAGCATCTTTGGCGGCTGAGGCGTGGCGCTCGTGTCCCTCGTGGGCTTGTCTCCGAGCGTCGAGCGCCGGAGGATCTTGGGCTGAAACGTGAGCTCCTTCTCCTTCTCCTCCTCCTGGCGAACGCGCTCGGCCTCCATCTTCTCCTGCTTCTTGCGCAGCCACTCGGCCTGGCGCTCTGCCATCGACAGCGACGAGAACTTTTTGGTCGTGCCAGCAGTGATGGCAGAGCCACTATTGCTACCTGTAGCAGTCGTTGTAGTGGTGATCGCGCTTCGGCTTGAGCTCGGGTCGCCCTGACTCGAGCTCTCGTCTGAAAGAGGCGGCTCATCGCTTCTGCTCGAGTTGTTCTGATCACTGCCACTGCTCCGAAGCTCTCCATTGGCGTCGACAGACAGGATGATGAGTTCTTTGCCCGGCCGGATCTTCCCGCGACTCGGACTCGTGTTCGCCGCTCTCGCGCTGTCGGCGTACCGCGTCGCAAAGCACGGGATGTCCTGCAGTTCCAGCACTTTGTAATAGCATAGATAAGGACCAAGCTCGTTAGCGAATGCGACAATTAGTCAAGTCCTGTAAAAAAATAGCTATACTGTAGGAATGCGTACGGATATGCTTCCAGCACTTGAGCTGCACGTGCGGATAGATGTCGCCACGCTGCATGTGTCGCCGGATCATCTACGCAATGCCGCAATAGCGCTTAGACATATCTTCCGAAGTCAACACAACAAAGAGCATTGCACAGGTCGTACCTCTTCGGAGCCGTCGTCTGGGATCCCAGCGCGGTTCGCTTCGTCCCGGAGCCAGCGCTCGACCAGCCTGACCCTCGGGTGCCACCAGTTGGTGGCCTCCGGTCCGAACGCATCGGCGTCCTCCAGCAAGAAATTGAACTGTGTGGATGACGGGGGAAGCAGCACATAGAAAAAGTCACACATAGTACACGTGAGTAGGCTCCTTCAACCATTGGACGCCACCGCAGCACTGGAGGAATGCCCAGCGGTACCATGTCGTCGTTCAGCGCCGCCTCGCTCACCGCGATGGTCTGCACCATGATCACCCAGACGCCTCGAGCGACTCGCGTCTGTGTCTACGGCCTGGTTGAGTGATAAGGGGGTCTACTGTCGCGTATAAATAACTGCGCGCGGCCGACATACACAGCACAGCCTCTCATGCAGACAGACAGACACGCAGAGAAAGGAGACCTTGCCATGAGTTGGGATTGGCGCTATTTCAAGCACGAGTTGTCATTGTCCTGCGCATATCAGATTCAGACTCAGAGTATGATAGCCGTGAATCAGAGCCAAAACCAGCTTCAACATGAATCAGGTATTGGCAGCCAAGTCTGAGTCACTTAGACGCAGATGCACGATCATGGCCTTCGAGTCAATTTCAATTAACTCCTCCAATCTGGCCGAATTCGAGAAAATAAGGATCTGCATTTAACAAGTTGAGAGCATATTAAAACCAGTTCAACCTATGGAGCGAAGGCGCAAGCTGCGATGGCCTTCGTCATTTCGATCCGTTCGAGTCGCAGGAGTGCAGTTGGCAGTGAGTGCGCGATGGAAATGTGGCTCCATCACTCAGCTCTGCATTTGCTCGCATCTGCGCACTT
>JAADVO010000568.1:0-21435 GCA_023335655.1 Globisporangium spiculum | reverse complement strand
GCGAGAGTCACACGAGCGCTTGCTCAGAAACTTGCGGTCTTCGGCGCCAAGAAAGCTCTGTGTGTTGTTCACGTTGTCAGCAAAATGCTCTTCGGTTAGACACTTGCGACGCAATGAAGGGAGCCGATTCCCAGATGCAGAACACACTCACGTCGACGCCTTGCAGGGACGCGTGCTGCAGACGTGACGCAAACGCTCGCTTCGTGAGCGGATTCCCATTGATGCGACAGAGGCGCTCGCACTCCAGCGCTGACGCACGAGCTTGTTCTTGCGGAGAGAGCTCGTCCAGTTGCTCCATTGACTTTTCGTCTGCAAATGCCTTCCTGCCGCGACAAAAGAGCACACTGCTTGAAGTGACTACTGAGCGTCTGGTTCCAAAAATACAACTGCGCTGCTGCTGCTTCTTGCACATATCCACGACTCTGGGGACACTGGAAGTGAGTCAAGACGGACGGATATGATCAAACTACTATATCTATTAGGTTGACTTCTTATCAAGCCATTTACCAAGTGTCGACTGCCATGGTATGTAATCGAGCAGCGTGGAGACAGCGCATGCACGGGTGAGAGATGGTGATTTGGCGGATCATAAATAAGAAAACCATTTCGAGATCCTCACCACGCGCGACCTTCTCCACTCCATCTCGATTCGTGAAAGCTTCAATCTTCGCTCACACTTGTTCTTGTGTTTGTTTGTTTTTGTGTTGTTTGTGTTGTGTGTACGTGGCAGCGGCGCAAATGACGGACGCTCAATAACGATCTTGATAAACGACGAAGAATCGATCAAAAGAGAGTCAGACGAACAAGGGCAACAGGCATGCAGCCCATATCCAAGCATTCGCTCTCTCTCTTTTCCCTCCTCTCCGCCTCGTCGGGGAACGGGAAAAACTGTCGGGGCAGTCCGGCTTACGCGCTTCCGCCGCCAACGAGGATGTTGTTGATTGGGATGTGCACGAGCTTGACGAAGAAGCCGATGAAGCCCATCATCAGGAAGCCGACCGACGTGGCAGTCGCGATACGGGTGAACTCTGTTTGTGAGCAATGGCAAAGAAAAGAAAAGCGCATGCACATGTCAATACACAAATCCAACAGTATTCGCATATTCACGAACATAGAGAGAGAAAGTCAGTGAGTCAAGTGATATCAGTCACAATGCGAACGCACCCTTGCGGTCTGGCTTGGTGCACTTCTTGACGAGGTGCACGCTGTTCTTGAAGAACTGCTGCAGTGGCTGGAACACGAGGGTGTTGACGTCCGACATCTTCTTCTGGCTTGTGAGGGAGGGCGGAGTTGTTGCTTTGACGGCGGGAGATCGAGGAATGAGCGACACATGGCACGTTGCGCAAGGCAACAAGGGGGCGGGCGGTCACGCATGATGAAAAAGAGGGGGAGTGCGGGTCTGGGTCTGGGTGGATCCCCTGTCACTATTTCAGCGAATCAGGGATCTTAGGACATGTTAATAGCCAATCGTATCCGATCTGCTGTGGTGCTGCCAAGTGTCGTTGGGTGTGGACCACACATGTCCAACAACAACACGAGACCCATCACTCTGAACATACTAACTCTGTCAATATTTGGATACCTTGCGGTTACATTAGTCATAACCACAGTTCTTTGCTGTTAATTATGATATTCCACAAACCAAGCTTATAACTGTAAATAGAAATTTGAGGGTGTCTATAAGAGTATTTGAAGCTAATTTGATGAGTAATTAGCAAGCCAAACTCTTTTTGAATTTTGTTCTGCAAACAACTGCAACTTTGAAACCATTTCAAATTTGAAGCCAGAAGACCCAAAGCAAGCAAACAGCATGAAGCGGCGTCTGGACGAGAGCAGCGAGCGCGAGCAGCCAGCGGCGGGCGGAGTGATGATGAGCGACGACATGAAGCAAATGGTGGCGGCCATGATCGCGAAGGAGCTCATACAGAACCTGTCGGTGGTCAACGGCAGCAGAGCGCGCTTCGGTAACGTCAGCTTTGAGGCCACAGAGCAACAGAACGTGAACGCGTTCCTGCACCAGAAGCTGGGCAAAGGCCACTTGACGCGTCGCCCCGGACCCGGCGGTACCCGTCTAACGTACATTGAGAGCTGCAAGGCGATCGAGCTGGCGAACCAGGCGTTTGGGTTCAACGGCTGGTCCTGCCGCATCATCGAATGCAGGGAAGAATACGTACGTATGCTGTTTGTATTGCTTCTACATGTCAGTGGATGGCGTGGTGCTAACCGTAGTATTTGTTTTGATGATCTTGTGTGTTCGCATCAACAGAGAACGCAGAAAGGAGATCGATGGAGCATCGGCTTCAGTTCGCTAGTGAGGATTGAGCTGAAGGATGGCACGAGCCATGAAGACTTTGGGTTTGGGCAAGCAGACGGGCAGCGAGACCTTGGTGCTGCCATCGAACAAGCAAAGAAGGTGAGAGCGTGATGTCATTGGCGTGGAATTAGATTGGAGCATGCGTACGTCTTACGCTTTGTTTTGTTTTTTATGTGTTCTGAAAGGCGAGTATCTCTGATGCTCGAAAGCGAGCACTTCGGCTGTTTGGAGAGTACTTGGGCAACTCCTGCTACGATCGCGAGGTATTTGTCGCCACCGCACTTTTGACAGTTTTCATCATTCTGATACGTTGCTGACTGAACTGCTTTCCTGTAATTGATAGCACATCAAAGACGTGCATTCGAACAGAGTGCCTATGGCAACGAACGCTGCCTCTCCAGCGGAAATGGCGGAGAGAGCGACTACCGCAATGGCAGTGTCAGCGTCCGGGATACCAACTGTCTTGACTGCAGCCGCGCCAATTGCTATTGCACCCCAGCATGCGCCAACTCCGATGCAACCACAAAACGCGCCAACCCCGGTGCAGCCTCCTCGTCCTCAGCCAACGCAAACCCCGCCTCGAGGAGGATACAATCCTTCGAACAACTCCGCTCCACCACGGCATAGCAATGGTCCACCAGCGGTTTCATCGTCATTCGCTTCGACGAGCACAAGCTCTGGTGCTGTTGGTCAACCCAATATTTCTGCAAACGGAGTCGCCTCGAGAATCTCTACGCTACAAGCAGCAGACATGAATAAGAGGCAGGCTATTGCGGCAGCACATGGAGGTCCTGCAGCAGTGCCGATTGGACAACAGCAACAACAGCAGCAGCAACAACAACAACAGCAGCAGCAGCAACAAAGAGCGTATCAGCCCAACACAGCGCAATTACAAAACCAGCCACCGCCACAGTATCCTCGTCAACCATTGCACACTATCGGCACGAACGCCCCTCCTCCAACAAGAATGGCAAGCACGAATGCTCCACCTCCAACAAGAATGGCAGGATACCAGCCGCAGCAGAGCTCACCGATTGTAAAGACGGAAACCGCTCGACCGTTGGCGCCAACAGAATACGACATGAACGATCTCAGTCTATCCCAGTTCGACTATGAGCCCCAACGGTGATTTAACAGTGGTGGTATTATCATGATTAAGAAGGCGTTAAGCTGCTCGTCAACAGATGCGCGATTTTTCTATGGCAAGATGCCGTTCGTGATTTTCTGGAACTGGTCGTACCTCTTTGTCCACTTGTTCTTGTAGCTTGAGCTGATCATCTTCATCGACGCCTTTACGAGCTGCTCCGTCGAGTGCTGGAGAAGGAAGCGATCGCGAAGCTTCTGCAAGTCTTTCGAGACGTCGCGGTCCTGGAAACAGGGAAACGTGGAGTTGCGCATCATGATCTCCACGAGCGTAATGATCTTCTCAGCATTGCGCTGCGCAGCGAGCATCCCCAGCACGAACAGCTGGATAAACTCTCCAAAGAGGCTGGACGACACGCCGCCAAGAACTTCAACCATTTCCTTCGTGAGCTTAAACGGCGCGCTTTCGAAGCTCCAGCTGCCACCTGGCGCGATCCCCAGTAAGAAGCCAAAGTCAATGTGCACCAAGTGTCCATCTGTGTCAATCAAGATGTTGCCGTTGTGGCGGTCTTTGATTTGCAGCAGGTAGCAGACGAGAGAGTACGCCACGAGACTGTGCAGGAAATTCCGCTGAGCAGCTTTGAACGCCTTGGACGTTGTGTCGCCTCCGCCATACGTGCGCTCAAAATGTTTACGCAGCCCCTGATAGTCGCTTCTCTTCTTGAGCGCATCGAGCGACTGCGCGTCGGTGATCGTCTCGAGCAATCCACTGTTCTTGCCAGTCGACACGATGCGATACGGTCGCAAGAAGAGCGGGAGCTCACTTTCTCTGAAAATGTCCTGGAATTTCGTGATCAGCTGCATCGCAAACACTTCTTGACGAATGTCGTCGTTGCTCTTGGAGATCTGCGCGGGTCCAGAAGAAGAGTCGATGTATGAGAATGACAAGACACGAACGAGGATTCAGGTGTCAGAGCACACTGGAAGGAAAAGAACAACCAATGGAGACGCACCAAGGAGATCACGTTCCAGCCTGGAAGGTGTCCGTAAGGAGATGATGCTCGAATCCGCTCCTGAAAAACGACCAAATACAAGCTTGTCGTCAGCAATCGGTTCGGTGAAACAAGTACATGCAAGAAAAGTGTGGAGGGGGGAGGGGGGGCTCACCTTTTTCTCCTTCCAGCTTTCTCCAAACACGCCACCCTCTGAGAGCATCTTGGAAAGCCCGAATTCGTACGCACTCTGGGAATTGCATCGAACTAGACCGGTTTCGCTGTTCAGAGAGGAGCTACTCGAAGCTGTGGACTTGGGCGTTGAAGCGAAAGATCCCGATCCGTAATTGCGTGGTGATGAAGTCACGTGAAGTGGAGAATCACTGCCCCTGGGCTCATCGTCTACGATCGTGATGTCGATGTCGAGCTGTTTTTCAAGTTCCTGAAGCGCCGTCAGCTCTTTTGTGCGCCTCGACGCTTTCTGATGCTTGTTGATATCGCTCGCCTCGCTTGGGTCGCCACCAGTTACCGAGTGCTCGTCCATACAAATGATTTTGCCGTTGATCGCGAACTTCTTGATGAGACCAACGACTTCAGCTTCTTCATCTGGAGTCAACGACACAGACGAGCACACGGACGCCGAGCTTCCGCGTCTGTTGATCGAGCGACTGTGGCGAGGACTAATGGTCGTTGACGTCAACACTGGCTTGGCATCGGAGCTGCGATGACCAGCGTCGTTCACGTGGTCTTCAATCACTTCGAAGCAGAGCAAGCATGGCGCGCGGCTGTGCGTCGAAAACACGGTGCCTTCGTCTTTCAGAACCCGTGTGATTCGGCAGAATGGATCCGAGACTCGCCCCAGTGGGATGTATGCCATGTCAGGAATCGTTAGCTCCTCGAGCGCTGATGGAAGGTGTTTCTTGCGGTCCTGAGGCGGGTCGATCAAGCGCATTTTCTCGGAAATATCAGCGAGCGCCTTGACGAAATCTCGCTGCTGGTGGAAATACTTGTACCTCTTCTGGCGCTCCTTCTCCATCCACTTGAGCAGAAACTCGCGCTGTTGTTTGATCGCATCGGAAGACAGTTGGACGTCCGGTGTAGCAACAGACTGAGCTTCTTGCTCTAACCGTTCGACGACCTCATCAGCGTTGATCCGAATGTCGTTCGTTTCGACTGTCAGCAGCGCAGATGGAGTCTTCGCTGTGGAGAATGAGAGTTCTTCTGGTCGAGATTCGGCCATTTTCATTCCAGTAGCGTGAAGTGCATCTTCCTGACTTCCTGAGTGTTGGCGCGTCATTTCCTGCAGACGCTCTTTCATTCCTGGGATCTCCATTAGCAGCTTTGACATGCCGCCCGTGCCTTGGTTGTTCGGTAGCTCAAAATGCTGGTTTACGACTTTCGCCTCGATCGACATGAGCAGTTTCGCACAGAGATTGTACGTCTTGGGGTCTTTATCCTGGATCTTGGCCTCGAGCAGCCAAAACAGTTGGAGCGCCAAGTGAATGCAGTTCCCGAGATGTTCGACGTACGCCTTCGCCTTGCAAATCGAGAGCAGCAAGTGCACAAGCTTCTCGGTCTTTGTCATCTCTGCATTCACCACAAGATGCATGATTTGCTGGATGTAGAACTCGACGTCGTCGATGTTCCGCTCCGAGTACTCGGCGAGTCGGTCGATGATCAACTCGGCTGCAACCTCGTTGTCTCTGTACTTGTGTAGCAACGAGACCGCCACGTGGGCGTCAAAACTCGCGCCGCCTTGCAGGATGGACAGGAAAAACGACTTTTCACTTGAGCTGGATGCAAAATTCAGGCATGACATCGCGTGCAGCCACCGCTGTTTCTCCGTGTGGGTCTCAGCTTCGACGGCGACGAGCTTTGACTTTGGAGTGCTGATCACGAGCGCATTTTCTAGGCTGCTGTGGTTCCCGATGCCCAAAAGCGACGCTCGGACAGATTTCTCCAACTCCATGGCATCTTTTACCCCAACGACAGTGATGATCTTCTTGGCGATGGCCATAGCTTTCCCTTTCGCAGCGACAGACTCCTCTTTTGTGTCGAAGACGTGCAAGGTCCGACCTCTCAGCACACAGTAGCGACGGCGACGCACGTGAACGCGAAGGAACAGGTAGCCCTCCATGATCTTGTCGCCACCCATCATTGCGTCACCCGTAGCACCACCACTCAATTCACTGCAACTGGATTGTTTCGCACTGCTCGAGTCGTTGCGCGCTACCACCTGACCACCAATCTGCTCCTTGCCTTGATGAAAGCCGAGCCCCTTTGCGAGCGAGCGCGGAGATGACAGCAAGAATGACCCTCGACCATTGCTGCCCATTTCTCCCTTTGCCTTGATCTGTGCAGCTCCTCCAAACGCTTTCTGCGGTAAGTGCCTTCCTCCTTCGCAATGCTCCAAAGTAGGCCAGCGAAGTTGAAGTCGCTGTTGCCGCGCGCTTCAGCCAATCTTGGCTTTCAGTTCTTGTCTGGTGGTTATTTTTCGTCGTCTTCTCTTGCATTGACTCTATCTCTCACTTCGCATTTTCTCCCTATAGATAGGTACAAAAACACACAAGAAAACCGATACAATCCAGCAAAAACGAATCCGAATCAATAAACCTAAAGCAGAAAAGAACACACTCGCGTATCTCCTTTCCACATGTCGCCATTTCCACACAAATAACTCATACACGCCGCCTTTTCCTTGTGCACCAATCTAATCAGGCCCTTCGATGGTTGTTGGAGTCCATCGAGTCGGTAAAGAGTCCGCCGTAAAAGTCACCTGGGAGCTTTGGTCGCATGTGCTTCTCTACAACCGACGCGATCACCTCCGCGCGATTCGCCTCTGGACCAACTGGAGATGTGGCGATGGCGCCAATGTCGTACTGGTATCGATGGAACGAGCGCGACAGCATCGCAGCGTTGATCGCGGTTTGGCGCACCAGTGGCGCCAGCCATGCGCCGTTCACCACCATGCCGTCCTGAATTGGGCCGAGCACACGAGAGCAGTACACTTCGCCGTCATCAACGCAGTTGTCTTCTTCGTTGGTGATTACATCCCGCTGGTTAAACAGTGGAGACGACTCGTGCGAAATGTGCACGCAGTAGAGGTCGTTGTCGAGAGGGTCAATGATGATGATCACTCGCGACGTCGGCGTCGGGAGATTGAATACCGTGTCCCAGAGCACGCTTCCAGGTCGGTATTTTTGCTGACACTCGTTCCACAAGATCATGACATTCGATCTTTCAAGAAGACTCAGCGACTCTTGCGACGTTTCTTCCGGAGCTGCCCCTCTCTTTGACTCCAGTGGCATGGTCGGCACGTAGAAGCAGGTCTCGTGGCTGTAGTGCGAGTGGTAAAGCATCTTCCCATTCGTACGCTCGGTGTCCAAGCTTCCAATGTACCCGATGTGGTTTTCTGCATCCACTCTTTCGCCCAATGCACCAAGGAAGAGCTTGTAGTCCGACGACAGAGTGACGTCGCCGGATTTCACGTCCGAGCTACTGGCAATATGGACATTGTCGTAGCCGCCCTTTGAGCTCAAGCTGGTGGCATAAGCGACCGCGATCTCGAATGTCTCGCGGTCTGGGAGCTTGTCAAGCGACTCGAGGTCCTGAAGTAGTTCTCCAGTCGACGCGTCCATGGCAAATACAGATCCCCAGTTTCGAACCGACAAGAAGCCGAGTTCGGTCATCATTCGTCGTGCCGTCTCCCAGGATTGGAGATTCTTGTCTTTCACAGGAGCTGTCGGTTTGGCACATTGGATCAAGTTCAAGCTAGTGGACGGGTTTGATTCCTTGTCTTCCCGGCTCTGATAATTCAGCAAGTCCATAAAAATGGCGTCCTGTATCTCACGTCCCTCGTCCCGGCCTGCCGCCATCGCTCTTCTCTCGATCAGCGAGCTCATTCCTGAATTTCCTTCGCCGGAAAGCACCTTGCTCGAGTCAGCATCGATACCAGCAGCACCTCCTCCAGCAGTTGTACTGGTCCCTGCTCGCCAGCTCATCATTGTCGTCTTGCTTTGGGTGTCACGAATCGCTTGGAGGAGCGGATCGCTGCCACTCGGCACTCTGTCACGCTCAGTCTCCTGTTCGTCATCATCATCATCCGAATCTGCTTCTTCGGTATCTGACTCGACATTGCTGAGTTCCACATATTCTTCAAATTCCTCCAGCGTTTTCGAGCGTGGACCATCGCAGTATCGTGGTCGAGATCGCCAGACGTATCGACCTGTTGAATCGCGCATAATCATGATGGCTTCGCCCGGACCAGGTGCGCTGTCTGGCTTCTCGATAACCGTCAGGATCGAACTCTTGTTGATCGAAAAGAATCGACAGTGGCTGTTCAGGTCTGCGCTTTCTTCACCGCACAGCTCCGCCAAAACACTCTGCACATAGTAAATAGTACATCTCTTGAATTAGAATTCAGTGGTTTCAGAAGCAAATGTCGTCGATCACGCACCTTTTCGTTCAAAACAGATGACCGTGAGTTCATTCCACTCGCAGTTTGGGCGACGTGGTGCTTCATCAGCATGTTCACCAGTTTCTGCGCGGCCTCACGGACAGCCACAGCGGTGTTTTTCGACGTGAATGACTGGATGCGATCGTTGCCATCCACGACCGTCGCAATGATCTTCGAGATCACTTGTGGCTTGCTCAGCAATAGTGGTGCCGCCACGATCCACTCAATGATGCAATAGTACGCGGCTGCCATCAGCGAGTCCAAGTAGAATGGAGCACGGCTTGAACGAAGAATTGGAGCACTGTTGGTGATAAAGTCGCAGCAGGTGTTGACCACGTGAACAACGGAGCTCGCAGCGTGGACGAAGAGCTCCTCATACACGAGCGACAGATGACGGAGGCAGTCGAACGCTGTGAACAGAACCTGAGGTTTGTATCGCCCAGACTTGCTCACGATCGTGCAGATGAGCAGGATTGTCACGGGAACTTGCGAGGTTTTACTTGATGCTAAGCCGCTCGCCCAGTACGATGCTTCTTGCTGGATGGCTACTGTCAAGAGCCACATCATCATTTGATGATTCGTGGGGTCGGTCTCGGACTTGATAGCGTGCATCAGCAAAGCCACAACGTTCGAGCTTGTGTACTTCGGCAAGCTCGAATACAGACCTGGGATCCCAAGCATCGAGGACATCACGATTTGTTTCTCGGCTTCTTTGATAAAATGTCTCTGAAATAACACACACAGAGCTCTCGTCAGAAAATGAGGAGCTTATTATAGAACCGCAGCCAATCCACAATCAAAACGCACCGGAAGGTGTGCGTGAAGTGTGAGCAAGGAGCTACACGCTTCAATTGCTGCTCTGCGGAGCAAAACAACTGGAATGCCGCCCACAGAGTGTTCATCTTGAGTGTAGAACGGATCGGTTCCTCGTCGAGCGCTGTCAGCTAACTTTGGAGAAGTGATCACTTCCGTGCGCTCCGTAGTTCTACAACACAAACACACATGCAGAGCAATCCGGACAGAGCAGATCAGCCAAGAGTGAGGCGTCAAAATGTCAGACTATCACCTTCGTACCGGAGAATTCGCTCGACAGCTTTGTGGAATGATCCCGTGATCACGCCAGCGCCGCGAAGCGTGTGATTGCCATACAGCCCAAACACTTTGGACCAGTTGAAGACCGCCGATGCACTGATTCGCTCGTCCTCGTCCAGCAGCGCATTCTGAAGCGCCATTAGACTGCGGATGCCGTACGCCCAGTTGATTTTCTTGGATCGCCCACCCGACACCTGACACAGCAGCTTCCCCAAACAGCGAAGAGCTTCACTGCGTCCAGCATCAAACCGTGATTTCCGCGTGAGGCACGCATCAAACAGCCATGGACCCAGTAAGCGCAGAATGGTGTTGACATCAGGAGGTGATCGAGGCTGCATCCCATTCTCGACCTCTTTGACAATCGCATCATCCTCTGCGCCGCCGTTCGTCACAGCCGCGAAAATCGAGTTGTCTCGGGTCGGGGCAGAGTTCAGCGCGCCTAGTACCTGTGACCACTTGACTTTCGGCAATTGCTCAATGCGAGTGAATTCATCTGCGAGGCGACTGATTCCTTTCTGCACACACCAACACGTACACAGCATAAGTACATGAGCGTCAGTCTTCTCAAAGCCGCACAAATCGCACCAACAACTACACAAAACCAATGTCGTACAATGGCAGCGAGGTACACATCAGGATCAGAGATACTTGACGGGTGACCGATGACTCGAATCAAGCGGTGCCACGCGTACGCGAGCTGCGAGCTTTCCAGTCTAGAGTACAGTAGCAAAGAAGACACCGTCAGCATAAACATCCACAGACAAAAAATCTTCTTCCTCCATAAACATACATACTCGAACTTCGATTGCACACGATTCTCTGCCCAGATGATCTCGATCTCTTTGCTCGCGTCCGGGGCGTGGATTTGCTTCATCAGGCTCTTGGTCAGCGCCAGCGTCGCGGCGTTCCACTGCTCGATCACGAGGATACGATGAATCCAGCGGCGGCAAAACTTCTGCAGCAGACTCCACATATCGATCTTTGGGCCGCAGAATGGGAGTGATCGGAGGTAAACCTCAAACAGAATGCGGGTCAGTTGTCCGCACAGATGGTTGCCGAGCGCGCCTTTCGAGCCATGGAGGACACCATCTGCAGCGCCGAGTAGCAGGCGGATGATTCGCTCCCAGGTCTGCGGCGACAACGCGCTTCCGCGGCGCTTGACGAGCGCGTCGAACACATCCAGTACTCTGCAGTCATCAGACAGATAAAAAAAAATACACATAGACGGTGTTAATTTACTCAGGCATAGCACATCACCCTTCTACATATTCAGCATGCCACGTACTTGATACACAGCGACACGTGCTTGGCGACAAGCGCGTCGCTAGACCGTGACGCGGCGTCCGTTCTCTCTTCAAACAGCAGTGTCATCTGCCCCAGCATGTCCTGGATGAACGACTGTTCCACTTTCTGCATGCATGCGGGGCGTTGGTCCTTGGGCTTGTTTCCATTCGTAGCACTAAGGTTCGCCGCCTCCACACCAAGCCACTTCTCGTAGATCTTGAGCGCCCCCGCGATTACGTCCGCGTCCTCCATCCCGAGCGCGAACGAGTGGCCGATCACTTCCATGGACCATCGGATGTGGTGGCCGCTCGGCAACACGTCCGCGAGGTCCACGCTGTCCCCGCTCAGAAACGTCACGACCATGCCACACATGCCACGCTGGCACTTGTCCGAGAATTTCTACAGCAAGCAAAAACACATAGTGCAGCATCAGCAGAGTTCTCACATCTCCATCGCGGGCTTTTCGACAGAGAACAGGAAAGCCAACGCACTTTGAGCACATACGAGTCGGCCGAGAGCGGCACGAGCTCGCACTTGGCGACCCACTGGAGAAACATCTGCGCACTTGCTGTAGATGGCCACTATCGACAGCCAAACAGATCGAGGAGCCCTCACGCGAGAGTGATAGAGAGATGGAGTGTAGTCTCTTGCCTGTCGTGTTCCCCCCTGCTTGCCTTGGTTGCGCTGTTGTTGTTCCCCCGCAAAAAAGTACGTCACGGATGTGGCAGGAAGGACGTACAGCCTGATTTCTTTATTTTAATGTAGCACAAGTTCACCCCGCATTTATCATTTATGAAGTGTATATATTTTATTACTCAAATTAATCTCTAATATATATTTACATATAAATAAATTTTAAAATTTTACTCATAGATATATGTTTCGTACTTATGGTTGCTCCCACAGTACGTTCCTGAGAAGGAAAGATGCGCCAAAGCAGCAGGTTTGTCAGGGCATTTCACTTGCAGGAATCGCTGCATCACAGTTACCGAAGCTCCGCTCGCTGGTTGCGATGAGCGACGACGGGCACCTCTACCTGAGCGCGCGCGGCAGCGTGGAGTACACGGGCGACTCACGCCACGCCTGGTACGATGACGCGCACCAGAGCGTGCTCGTGCTCTCGCCGCACTCGAGGAAGCTGCGCCACATCGCGCTCGACACGACGCTTGACGCAGAGGGACAAGACAACCAGATCACAGGCAGCCAGAAGACGCTGAAAAAGAAGGCGTATGCGCACGCAGCTAATCGAGAGCGCGGTTTATCAAGCGGTGATGATGAACGTGACGGTGGTGATGACGATGATGATAGTGACGATGATGCAGAGAAGGAGAACGCTGTTCGCTCGCACTGCGGCGTTTCGATACTGTACGACTTTGCAGATGGTGCCAGAGCGAATGCACACCAGATCGTCGGAGATAATCGCGGCCAGGCGGTATTCGAGAAAGAGCAGGCGGACCCAGTCGCGCTTATGAAGCTGTCACTGGACAAGCAGTACCTCGCAGTGCAAACGAGCGACATTGAAGTGCAAGTGATTCGAATCGCGACACGAGAGAAATTCTGGATCATGTGTAAGCCGAACGCTGGGAACCGGATCTTGAACGACGGCATCGTGTGGAACACCCACTCGAGCGCACCGAGCAGCTCGCAGGATCTGTTTCTGATCACGAAGATGGGCATCGAGCACTATCGCGTGTCGGCAAAGCGGCGCAACTGTGCGCTCCATCGCGCGATCGGCGTGTACATCCACACGTTCTGGTACGCGGCGTCCCACGGCGTCCTGATTATCAGCACCGGCTCGCGCGCGAATGAGATCATCCCGTATTTACTGCACGGCTCGAGCGTCGAGAAGCTGCCACGGCTCGTGTTCTCCGCGTCAGTGAGCAGAAACGATATCTACTTGGCGCCACTCTACGGTCATTTGTACGCTGTGTACGGTGACACTCGGTCAACAAAGCTGCTGCTATATCTAATCGAGCGCAGCAAAGTGTCGTGTGTGCGATCGCTCAACCTGATGCTCCCGCCTGGAACCGCACTCGAGTACTCGGTTGTGGACAACCTGCTGGTCTGCCACAGCTTGGATTTCAACGTGAGTCTCTTCTTTGACATCAAATGTGACGGGAATGTGAGCGATCCGTTCTCGCACCCGCTCCCGATTTCTCTGCGATCTCCAGCTCGTGTTCCAGGCGTGACATCAGTGTCGCCATCATCTTCAGCTTCTTCATCAGCACCAGAAGACTTGCGGACGCACGATCAAGCCAACGTTCACGAAGACAGTCGCGGTGATACCACTGAGCGACGTGACTTTGAAGCGTCCAAGCACCATATTCGGCGAGCACGAAGCGCTGATCATATGAGTCTGCATAAAAGCTTTGATGACGAGTTCATTGAAATCCCGGTTGTGGTGGAAAAAGGTGATGATGAAGAAGCCAATTCACGTTCGCCGAGTCTTCCTTCCAAGAGAAAGTCAGCAAAATTTGAACGCACGATGACGACAATGAACCTTGGGAAGATGGACCACCACCAGTTTGAAGCTGGCAGCCACTACTTTTCGCGATGGCGGTTTCTCTCTCCAAATCTGGTACAGCGGACGTTCACAGTCAAAGGGCGGAAAGATCTCATGGAGCAAGTGGAGGTGCGGAAGCTACAGGTGAATTTGCGTGGCATCTGTCGCTCGTGCGCGCGTCATAAGGATGTTCTTCCGTTTATGCTACGTCGAGGGGATCAAGAACTCGCGAAGACGCTGGTACTGAAGCTCGTACTCGACACCCTGCAAGAGCAGGACTTGACTATCTCGGGTGTCGTGAACCTATTCAACGCTGTGCAGACGATCACGCATCACGAAGTGGATCACGGATCAGACGACTCTCCAAACGACATGAGCAGTGACGACGAGAGCAGCGTTCGCTCTTTCTCTTCGACGCATTCCTCCCAGCACGACCTGACGCCTCGCATGACTCGCACATCGTCATTCCGGACCCGCGCGTTTGCTGAAAGCAGAATGAAAAGCGGCGCGCTCTCGTCTTCATTTTCTGCGTCACCGAGTCGAAACGTGCACGGGTTTCTCCTCATCTATCAGTCCGAGTTCTACCAACACGTTTGGGATGTGCTGCTGCCAAACTCAACTGTAAGTGTTGCCACCATCGCAAAGAGTCTGCGTGGATCTTTGTGCTCACTCTTATTGTTGTATTTCGTAGATCGCGACGAACGGGCGGCTGAGCATTTATCTATCCGAGTTTATCAAGAATCTCCATGTCAACATGGTGCCGATTGAGAGCCCCACGTAAGTGTATTCCCTCACTGTGATCATTTACATTGCATCATGCACTAACCAAATTGTTGTTTGCTCCACGCAGATATATCGCACTTGCCAGAGCATTTCTAGCAGCCAATGAACCAGACAAGCTGTACCAGTTTCTACAGAACCGCATCCTGTCAGACTCTAATGAACTCGCGGAGCTTTTAGTGCACCATGGCATGAAGGACAAAGCGCTTCTGCAAGCAGGGCTGGACATGTACATCCGCCTAGGTGCGATCATCCCGCTCGTGCAAGCTCTGCTGGATTCAGGAGAGGTACGCTTTTGTCTTCTACTGTTTAATTTTCTATCTGTATTATTGGTCTGCGTGATTATTGATTTGCGTTGTTTGCTTTGTATAGGTGGACCGCGCAATTGCAATTTCGTGGCGGAACATGAGGCTGAATTCCTACGACGCGTCGGTCATTCCTGCTGCCCATTTTTACGACGCGATGGTTGAGTCAAGTATGTCTTCATTCTGAGTGTATTAGCTCCGCGAATCCATTTTCATTGTCAGGTTGCTAATAACTGCGTCTCTTATGATCTGCAGTCTGGTCTTCACATGGATCATCTTCGTCCTCGCCGTTCCAGATTGCGCAAAGACTGAAGAAGCTGTTGCTGTTCTTGAAGGTGTGGGACCCGTTGTCTCTACAAGTGAGCGAGGAATCGAAGTCGCTGGTTGCACGAGGGGCATCGACGCAATTTCCGGATAGCCTCCTTGATCCATTGGTATCCAAGAAATTGCGAGCAGCTTTTGGTTTCCCAGAAACTGCAGAGCCTCAACGCACACAATAACGGAGTTGCAGCAACACACTCACGTATCTGGTGGACGAATGAGCCGAATGACAGGTGGGCCGCCGGATGTGACTGGTCTTGGGCGTGCCTTTTGAGGCATCATCGGGCGAGCAGGGCAGAACTGGGAAGATTCTGGCCCAACCAACATTGTCGGCTTGCGTTTGTCAGGGCTCTTTTGGCTGTACACGATCCGAACAGGCGAACGAGTGGACTCGTTGGTCCATGGATCGCGGTTGATGTTTATCGAGAGGCCAGTACGTTCTTGTGGATTTGGTGCGGGACGAATCTCGCGCTGATTTATCATGACTCGTGATGTGCGAAGCAGCTTGGATATGATCGATGTGCTCGTCATTTTGCAGATTTTCGTTGGCGAGGATCCCAAAATATTGCCTCGGCGGTGATACAACGGTGTGCGTGGACGCTCGGTGGCTTTCCCTTCCTCTTCTTTCAGTGCCTCGAAAGTTGTGGAGACGATGCCAGTTGCTCGATTTTTACCTGGCTTCTTCGGGTTGTGAGCGTGCATCGCCAGCGATATGCGGAGGATGCAGCGGAGAAATTCGCGGAAGTTCAAGTCGGCGGCATCACGGCGCACGGTGTTCGAGAAGCTCACATCCAGCTTTGCAGCGTAGAATTCACGCACGAGCTCCATCAGACTGATCGGCTTGATGACTGGATTCTCAGACATTGGTGGCGGTGTGTATGGCTCTCCATCCCGCTCTTCCGACGAGCGAAGGATGCCTATTCGAGGAGCGATGAAGTCAGACACGCGCAGGCACACTCGTATTATTCAAGACAGCGAAGGATAAGAAGCGTACCGAAGGCTCGAGTAAAGCAGAGGAACTCCTTCATATCGACCGTCACTTTGCTGTCAACCTTGCCAAGCCAGAATCGAGTATATCGTCAGATCATAGCTCAGCTGCAAGAACGCAAGGCTATTGGTTCCAGTCCGTCTCGGCGCGTCGCTTACCTCGACGAGGCTTTGGATTCCAAAATGTGAAAAGATCTGCTTGAATTGCCAGATGTGCTCCTTCAAGAGCTTCATGACGTGGGATAGCGACACGTCTGGCGCAAGATTCTGCGTTTGGATGATTTTTGCTTTTGGAATGACGTACCTCTTCACGAGCACCTCAAAGTCTTCGCCCATGGTGCACTGTATTTTTTAAGCGGAACGAAAAGAAGTGAGTGACAAGCGAGTGTCTGTGGACAGGAGCACAACCATACGAGCAGCAGCAGTTTGTACCTGTTGCGGGAAGGCTCGCTGGAAAATGAATCGAGTCGCAGAGATCCATTGTTTGAGCGTCATGAGTTTGCTTGTGCCGCACGCTCTAGCGAAAATGTTGACGAGATCAGCCTCTGTGAGCGGAGGAGTCGAGAGGATATCGAGCTCGCAGTCGCGCACAAACTTGGTGAAGCTCGATCGCGTCATGGTCTCTAGATTAGTGACGTTTGCTGCTGTGGTGTAGTATACAAACTGTTTTCGAAGCGTCGGGTTCATCAGCAGGAGGCCATCATCATCATCTTCTGCATTGGATGTGTCTGGCGAAATTGCGCAGAAGTACTGGTGGTTGTCAATGACCAAGTCGCTACTCAGAGTCTCGCGAGCGTTGGCATTCAGGACGTTTGCAGGCTTTGAAGAGCAGGGCGAAGAGAGCGATAGATCCATCATGCGGGCGTACTCTTCGGTTTTCTGTTTGTCAGCATTTAGAGAGCATCATGAGCCACAATCAAGTGATGGGCAAGAAATCGACAGATCAGGGGGCGACGATGAGCAAAACCCCAGTACCTTGATGTGTGGAGGCGGTGCCAGCAGCACCGAGTCCAGCACGTGGACCTCTTTGCCAGATTTCTCTAGTTTGTACCGGAAAAGTGTTGCGTCTCGAAGACTGCAGTAGGCGGTGAAATTGCTGAGGCACTTATACACGTGCTGCTCGTTCTCGTAGGTGGCAATAAGGTTCTCACAGACACGACCCAGCGGGTTGTTCGTGTCGGTGAGCAACTCGCGCTTCGCTCGAAGAATCTCACTCTGAAGCACGTCGATCTCTATGAGCAGCGCTTCTCTTTTCTCCTTGGATCGCTTCTGCGGTGACCGAAGATTCGTGCCGAGCAAGCTGTTGGTTCGCGCCAGTTCCTCATGCAGACTCATCACTCGGAGCGACTTGGCGGCGATTTCCTGCTCCATGATACGGTTTACGAGCCGAATGGTTTGCGTGAAGTGCTCGAACGTGATCTGTCCATCATGGTGACGACGCGCTGCTGTTGCTGTGTGCTGTTGACGATGGCGGTGAAATTGCTGTTCTGCTTGCTTCGTAGCTGCTGCTGCCTGCGTGATTGCTTGCTTGAGGATGCCGACTGTGCGCAACCCGGACTGCTCAACAAGCGCCAAGACTTCGTCAGCCAGTATGATGCCGTCGCCGTCCGTGTCGAGGATCGTAAAGCTTCGGTACACTTCGGCTTCTGTGTTTGCTTCCATCGCAAGTCGGTGATACGCTCGCGCTTGCAAGTACTCTGCGATGGAGAGCTGCCCGTCAAAGTTGAGATCGCATTTCCGGAACATTTCCTGGACTTCCCATTCTGAAAGACTCGGGTAGTCGTCCCGGAAGAGCTTAATCGCTTGAGCTCCAGAGAGTGACTTTGACTTCCTCGTCGCGTGATTGTTGTATGAGGCGAATCGATAGCGGAGAATTTGAATTTCCTCGGGGCTGAGAACCGCCTCATGGTCGATGCAGCTTGGATCGATATCGGACCTCGCTGTTGTCGGCTGGGAGAAACCTTCAGCTCTGCTAGGTCTGCGTGGCGAGAAGGTAGCGCTCAGGCTTTCCATGACGAAGATTTGCTGGCTCATGTGGCGTGAGCACACTGATTTAGTATGGTGACGACTCGAGAGTGCGTTGAGAATCGAGAGGCATGACAGCCGACAGATTCGGATGACGATAGACAGACAAAGCAATCACAATGTGGAGATCGAGTGAGCCTCGGGCGGCAAGACCCAACGAAGAAAGAGATCAAGGCAAACACAAGGGATAGAGAAAAGAAATTGGTTCTATTTTTGAACAACATGGAAATTTCCGACGACAGGAGCTGGCTGGCAGTACTCCCTATTAATGGATGCGCATGTTAATGATCCTCTCTTCTTCTCTGCGGATTGAAGATTCATGACTGCGTGTATAGCTGGATCAGAGTCTCGAGCGCCAAACCGTTATACGATCCAAGACAGAGCCCCACGATCGCACTCAAGCCACCGATCATCCCTGCAACTTCTTTCTGGTACTCAGAGCACGCGCTCGGTGCGAGGATCATGCTCGACGTCGCGACGTACCCCGTGACGAGTCCCAGCAGCACGACAGCTCCGATCGTGATGATATCGGCGATTGGATGAACGAGAGCAACGATGAAGAACGGGATGAACGAGACCTGCAGGAGCCACGGGAGGTGCAGCGTCGAGACGTCAAAGTACATCACGTACACTGGCAGGTTCTTGCCCACGAGGTCGCCGAGGTTGTAGCAGCCCACGAGTACAATCGGGTACCAGTCTGCGAGCTCGAACGTCGTGGACTGGATCGCCGAGATGATGCCAGGAAAGCATGAGAGGCACACGAAAAACGACAGAAACAGCGAGAAGAACGGCTTGGCAGCGACACGGACGACCGTGAGAAGCGTCGCCGAGGATGCATGTTCGTGCAATAATAAGAGATCTTCTTCATCCTCTTCTGCTTCAAGGTTGTCGGTCGGGAGTAAGTCTGGATCGGCGTTGCTCAAGAGCGGACTACGCTCGGTCATGACAGGGAACTGCGGTTGCGTCGGACTGCTGCTGCTCAGCGGCGAGAGCACCTGCGTAACGTCAAACGGCGTCTCATTCTGCACCATCATGTACTCTTCCATCATCGGCTCGGCGAACTTGGTGTACTTGGCAGCAGTGTAGAGCACCCACGTGAGCGCCACGACGCAGAACGCGACGCTGAAGAATACCGCCATCGCGAGCTTGGCATTGTGCATCTCCAAGTCGATTCTCTGCTGTTGCTGTTGGGCATCTGTGGCTTCGGCACCAGTAGCTGGCAGCTCGAAGTGTCGCTTGAGTGCCAAGCGGATCACAAACAGTAAGATCGCGCCAAAGCCCTTGCCGCCCTCAATCGCCTGGATGAAGAGCGGCCCAAACACGCCGCCGAGACCGTACACGCTCGCCTGCATGATAGACGAGGAGATCGTCGACCCAACGAGCGCCATGATCGTCAGTGCATACGCAACCGCATTTGGCAAATGCGTGATATTTGCGAGCGGCAGCAAGAGCACGAATACCAGGTAGCACGCGAGCGAGCCGTTCATGCGCAGCTCGAGCGACAGCTGCCTACCCGCGAGCACCATGTACAGACTGATCACGAGCAGCGTCGACATGTTCACGACGGGGAAAACGAAACCCACGCGCTCGGTCGGGTACTTTTGCGTGAAGAAGTCGAGACAGAGCGTAATACAGGACCACATGGCGATCGCCGACGCGCCGGCGAAGAAGAACGCACCATACGTGACGAAGAAGCCCACGCTCCACTCGGGGGACGTCAGCGTCGCCGTCTGCTGCTGCTGCTGCTGCTGCTGCTGCTGGTTCTGGTTCAGCAGGTCGAGGTCCAGCGCCAGTTCCGCGCGCTTCTGCGCCCCAGACGCGCTCTCACCGCCGTTCGCCATCGCTCACTGCTGCTGTCAGTCGCTTGTGTCACACCGCCGCTTCACGCTGTCCGTCGCCTCTCGTTCGTTCCACCTGTGCCATTTGCTGTCCATCACCATCGTTATTTGGTGAAGCCCATCCAGATGATGAAGTACTATTGTTTTCTGGTATTATCCGCATCAAATAGCTCAGTTTTTACCTTTTGATTTCATTTTTTATCGCAAAATAGTATCGTGAAAGGATCAACCATTTTGCTCCAGCTTCAATAGTGTCACACTATTAACGTCAAAATGTAGGTGGTCCACGTGATTTCAGGGCTCTTTCGTTTTGCGAGTGAGTGCGTGCGGTTTGCTTTGGGTCTTTGCAGAGCGGGATTAGCGAGAGCGAGTGGAAATGCGGGAAAGCGAGCGCCGGGAGATGGCGAACACGCCCTGCAAGTACTTCCAGCTGGGCTCCTGCCAGCGCGGCGCCACGTGCTGGTACGCGCACGACGACCCACCGAGAAGCAGCTCGAGGTCCTCGCCTTCGACCAGCAGCAGATACTCCCCCAGTACCACCAGCAGCAGCAGAAGCAACAACCACAGCAGAAGCAACAACCACAGCAAAAGCCACTCGACAGGCGCCACCAGCAGTTTCAGCAGAAACAGCAGCAGCAGCAGCAGTCACGGGAGCTCAAGCGCCAGCGCCAGTAGTAAAAACAACAACAACAGCAGCAGATACAACAGCGCAAACAGCGTATCTGTGAGCACCAGCGGCAGAAGCAGCAGTGCCATCTCGACATCCAGCGACAGCAGCAGACACAGCACCAGCCACAGCAGGATTGCCGCCAGTACGAGCTACAGCAGCAGTAATAGCAACGATAGGGCTTCAAGCAACCCGACGTCTGCCCCTAGGTCCACTTCTACGACTTCGTTCAACAGCAACAGCAACAGAATGCTAGTCACCAGCAACAATCGAAGCACCAGTTCCTCTTCGCCAGCCTCCCGAACTACTAGCAGCAACAGCAACAGCTTCAACAAAAGTAGCACTGACGCACGACCAGTGAGCGTCGCTGTTTCGAATGGGAGTGCGCAGCGTACAGGGTCTACTACGAAGTCTACTGAGGCGGCGAGTACGAAGGACAGCAACTCTATCAAGACGGCTGCTGGGTCTATCACGGATGGAAACGCAGACGATGCGATTTTGCTATCGCAATGGGACGGCGGTGCGTGGGGAGAAGTGTTCCTCGAAGGTGTCATGAAATGCGAAGGCACGAGCGGAAAGAAGCTCTACTGTACGTTGCTTTGGTGTATGGCGGGGTGTCTGCAAGTACCCTTTCTTCTGCTACCGCTCTTGTCCATCGGTCTGTTAATGCTGTTTGTGCTGTGGGTTCTTAGTGTATGGAATCAGCTCGACGCGCTGTCCGACGTGTCGTCACCGCGTGAAACTGGAGAATGACGTGTGCGAGAACTGCGACTACAAGCACCAGCGAG
>JAADVO010000567.1:0-21457 GCA_023335655.1 Globisporangium spiculum | reverse complement strand
CATTGAAAAGCTGCGTGTTGGCGCACCAGCACCTGGTCAACTTCTTAATCAGCTGTGATCAAAAACAGCACCATTGTCTTTTTAAACAAATCAAAATTGGATTCGTTTCAGAGCGCTTCAACTCTCATATTATCTCCTTTTTTAATACCTGCAAACTCTCAATATCCTCTATGAATAGATATTTTTGTGGACGATTTTTCATGTATCATAATGGGGGGAGGACTGTAGTCGTACTCGACGTTGCTGAGAATGATGATGAGCTCGTTTGGGCTCCGTCGCGTGCAGATGCGATACACCAAGCGCACACACCAAATGAACACTGTGATCATCCTGCTGAACAGGAATGGCATCACGTAGAGCTCAACGGGATACCCAAACCAGATCTGGTCGAGGCGATCCCAGAGCAGCATCTCGCACGAAAAATAGAGCTGCATGGTCATCCGTGTGACCAGCACGGGGACTGCAAACTTGATCCAGATCCCGAGGCGCTCTTTGAATAACGGCGGGATCGTGTCGAGCGTCAGCACCCAGTGGATCTAGAGGAGACTCGCAAGCAAACTGCAACAATGTGTCCATTTCTACGCAAGCACGTCACACAAGCACACGTGCGTGACGATTTGCTGCGCGTAGAGGAACACAAAGTCGAACAGCGTGCAGAGCTTGTGAAGAAGCTGGCGCTGCGAGCAGCTCACAAATGGGACCATAAACGCGGTTGTAATGATTAGGCCAAACGCTGAGCCCCAGTTCAAGGCGTCTGGGTACTTCTAACTCCCCGAATAGACTGCAAACACGGAGAGCACAAAGCCCAGGATGCCTCCACTGTACAGAAGCTGCAGTTGCCACCATGTAAGCGACATGCTGGCGATCGTAAGTCGCGGGATCAGCGAGTTCGATGGATCAAAAGTCCGGGGGTCGTGGACGAGCCACATCCGGAGTAGACTGGACGAAGGCTGAGAGGGAGCTTCCGGGTTTCTAATAGATGAACTAGGCTCTGGGGCTGTCGAAGGACCACGCTGACACTCAAGAGCGATTCGGCACCGACACCCGATCGACTGCGTCCACGTGGGCTCGGGACGCCGCTTTTGTTTCTTCAGGATCTTGAGCTTGCGGTACACCAGACGGATCATGAGCGTGACGGTCGTGCCCATGGCGTCGACGAGAATATCCTTGGACATAAGCGAGTGAGCCGCGCCCGTGAGGAAATCCTGGTAGTGGGTGCGATCGACCGCGTCGATCGAGACGCCCACTATCATTGCAACCAGGTAGCAGATCGCGATGAGCACAGCAAAGACCACGCTGGCGCTGTCTCGAAAGTACGTCTCGATAAGCAGCAGATTGGTGAACTCGAGCCAGTACAACGGCAGGATCACGGCGCGCACGTCTTGCAGGTAGAACCCAAAGCAGACTAGCCAAACGCTCGCCGTGAGCACGAGGGACCCGAACTCAAAGTTGCGAATGAGGATCATGACGAAGTCGTACCGGAACCCCAGTTGCACTAGAAGCGCCACGGGGAGTTGGAGGATCGACGAGATGGGTGCGAGCGCTCGGCCGATGTCTGCAGAGCTGAAGGTCACAGCGATGCGAAGCAGGTACCCGCCGATGAAAGTCGGCATCAGCAAGGGGGTTCAGTGAGCACGAGGTGCTTGGTCGCCATCGTCGGGTTAAATGCCGTGAGCGTCTTGGTCGCGACGAACTTGTAGACAACCTGTGGGAGCTGGGCAGTTGTCTCTGGAGCTGAACCTGGAGCTGAATCTGGGTGGATCATGATCTTGTGATGCTCTTGAAAGCTGAGTTTCAGGAATAGCAACCCGCTGAATCACGACAAGCTCATGTGGTAGCTAGCCATCCATTTCGCAAAGCAAGCGAGTTGCCCTTTCTTCTTCTCTATTACTGCGCGGATAACTCGCTGATAAAGTTTGTGGCGTTGGCGTACAAGTACACACTCACTCACACACACCTCTACTTCGCTCGTGAGAGAGAGAGAGAGCGTCACTATCAATCAACTCACAGCTGGTTCATTCGTGGTGATCCTGGGACTTGGGTATTCTTAGCAGCCAGGGTGTCGCAGGCCAAGGAAACCAATGTATAGTATTTCCCCATTTGGATGCCACTAGGAATGCGCTCTTCATCGCACCTACGTAGCGCCGAAGAGGTTCTCTGAGCAAAACGAGGCACCAGGTACTTTCGATAATCAAATGAAGAAAGCGCATTGTTGCATCTATCACTTGATGTTGCTGTTGTTGCTAGGGTCTGCAGCCGAAGCGACTGCAGGGCCACCAGCAGCAGCAGCTACAGCCACAGCCCCAGGGAGTACGCTCTGGTTGCTCGATCTCTTCTGCGCGCGCTGAGCATCGATGCGTCCCTGCACGATCGCTGTGAAGTCCACCATGTAGGCGGCGACGACCTCCAGGTCCGCCATCGCCTTCAGTCCGTGCTGGATCACGTCGGCTTCCGAGATGTTGTTCGCGTTGGCGCTAGTCGACAGCGTAGAATCAGGCTCATTGGTCGTAGTAGCTGCGTTTGACGAAGTTGCCTCCGCAGCCGCAGCTGCCGCGTTGTTACTACCTTCCATGTGCTTGAGGATCTGGCCGTGGATGCCGCTCGTACACCTCTGCAGCAGGTTCCCAATCGCCATGACAATTTGTCCCAACGCCAGGGTCTTCTGGGTCGTCATGCGCATACTCGCGTCGGCTTCATGCTGGAGACGGATCGTCTGAAGCTCCTCAGTTTCTAGTTCCCGTTGCAACGAAGCGATCCTGTTGTTGAAATTGAGGATCTCGTTCGCACGCTCTTTCTGGAAACTCGCAAACTCGAGGCGCTTGATCTCGTTCTCTTCTTCGTGGAGCACTTGGTTCTGTCGCAAGTCGCGGTTCGTCTCTTTCAGAGTGTGGTATCGGTTCACGAGGTCCGCGACCTCCGGGTAATCTTCCGGGACGGTCTCCTGCACCACCTCCAGGTACCGCGTGTACTTCATGTTCTTCTTCACTTCGTTCCCAAGCTTCTCGCTCTCGACCATGAGCTGTTCCAGGTGCTCCTTGAGCTTCGCGACCTCCTGCTCTTTCGTCAGCCGCTGCTTGATCTCGTCATTCGCGCGCTTCACGGCACGATTGCGCTTAGACTCGTTCTCCTAGTATTTGTAGGTGAACCACAAGAGCATTTGAGACCTCGCCGTAGGGAATTTCAAGTGTGCAGATAGCCAAATCGCACAGTAAACCTGGAGGAACTTGTTGAACTTGATCAGCGACTCTTGCAACTCGAGATCTTTCTTCCGAAGCCCTTCTTCTCGGCGATGGAACGCGTCCTGTGGGTATGAACGTGATGCGGGAACACTCTTGATTAAGCAACTACTAGAGCAGTCAATCCCACTCGCATGATCAGTTGGGCGTACCTCTCGGCGTGCAAACTCTTCTTTTTGAGCATCGAGCGCCTCTTGAACCTCAAACATTTGTCTGCGCTTTTCCAACAGGCGGGTCGCGGGAGAAACGTGGTCCAGCGTCAGCGTCTGCGGCATTTTCGACGTCCTATCGAGTGCACAAGCATCGAGCAGAATGCTCCGTCAGCGAGGATTCAACACGCATCGAGCGAATGGTTGATGTGCAGAAAGAGAGAGAGTCGTACCTGTTCATGATCATCGCAGCGCCAGCGCTGCTCAGCGCACTACTTCGAGACTCCATTTCGTTCTGGCGGCAGCGATTGAGAGCTATGGGGCTCTTCTGCCTTGCTGGACGCGTCGCTCTTGATGTGTGACGCTCGTTGTTGATAGTGTCCTGAGGTAGCTTCCGGTCTGGGATTGACGCACACAACCTATTCTTGACAAGCGAGAGAAAGAAAGAGAGAGAGCTAGCTGGCTATCTTTACCTTTTCTTCATAAAACGCCGCCACCACACCAACAAACCTCGTGGAACTTGAGCTTCGACCTGTTTTCTCACAGATTACCAACTTACTTTACACAAACGGAGTAGCTCTCTGATCTCCTTGGACACTCGTGATATTCGTCAATTGGTAGTTTCCTCACTTCTTCGGCCCAAAACCCAGAGCCGCAAGCGTGGTTTTCTTCTTTGTGATCTTCTTTTTTGTATTCGCTGGTGATGAAGCTGCTTCTGCTGTGAAAAAGGGTGACGTTACAGGCTTCTTCGCGCTTGTACCACCGCTACCACTCGCCGCAGATTTCTTCTTCGTCGCTCGACTCTCCACTGCGGACCGCAGGCGCTTGCTCTGGATCTTTGCATAGCGCACTTCGTCATTGTACGTCGTGAAGAACTGGTCGATCCGCGTCTGCACCCCTCGTCCGGCGCTCGCAGCTTTCTGCAGCAACGGCAGCAACACGCCGTCTGCTTTCTGCTGATCCCAGCCAAACGTTCCCTTTGTATACTCTCGCAACGCCGCCAAATCCGGAAGACCCCACGAGAAACGCGCGTCCGAGCGATCCACATGCGGCTGTTTGTACGCCTTCACCACCTGGGCGTTCGGGAACTCGTCGCCTAGCTCCCACTTGCGACGCGCACTCGCGTGAGAGTACTGAAATCTCTCGCGCACATCCATTCCCAAAAGCTCTGCTTCGCTTTTCTTGGTTTTCTTATCCGCGACCCGCTGCGCCTCCTCCGCCAGATCGAAAGACTGCACCCACTGTTTAAACTCCTGGAGGCCATTGATCCCAGGGTACGCATTTACGACCTCCGTAGCGTTCACAATGCCAATGCCTCGGATGCCGTCCGTGTAATCACTTCCCAACAGCAGCGCCAGCGAGATCATCTCTTCCTGAGAGAACCCCAGCTCCTGCTCGATGTCTTTCGCAAAGAACGCTTCGACGAATTTCTGGTTGTGAAAAATGTTTTTGTACACTTTTCTGCCGCCAAACGGGAAAATGTCGCTATCGTCCGTGATAATCCCGTCCACGAGTCCGAGTTGCTCAAGTGCTGCACACTGCGCTTCCGCCTCCATCGGACACACAAGGAACGGCACGCCAAACAACCGCAGCAGCTCCATCACCTCCTCCACCATGTCATCATTGAACCCTTCCACGTCCCGCATCTGGCGGTTGCGAAGCTTTTTCAGCTCCGTTTGCTCGGATTGAATCGCTGCGACGTCGACACTTTCTTCACGAGGTATCGGGGTGTGTGCGAGGGGCAAAGATTGCGTTGGAGCAGGAGAGGAGTACTGCAGGTACCTAGATACACGAGGTTTGTCAATGTCTTCCGCCATGGAGTTCGCGATCGCCATCTGTAACTGTTGATCTTCGTCCACGACGACTCCAACATCCAGTGATTCGCCAAGTTTCCCCTCCTCATCCACGTTGATCACAACAGCGTCCTTGTGTGCTCGAGTCATCGATTCCTCTGATTTGGTTTCTTCAGTTTCTTCTCCGTCTTTGGTCTCTTCCTCCTCTTCGTCTTCTGGAACATCGATTGCTTCTTCGAATGACGCACCAGATCCACGACGCGGGCTTGATTTCCCTGTGATTGGGTGCTCACTTTCAACAAACTGCTTATGTTGCAGCGAGTGAGCGGCAAGCGCTCGACGGACAGCTCCAGCGGCCCATTGTCTGTGTTTATATGACAGAGTTCGTTAGCGAAAACAGAGTTAGCACAAACATTAAATAAATCCATGGATACATCAGATAAGCATGTAGCAGCGCGCTCACGTGAGGTTGGACGCTGTTGCAAGCGCAGATTTGAGTGCTTCGCCTCGCAGTTCCTCCAAATCTTCCTCAGCTTTCGCATCTTCCAGCTCATTTTTCAACGACAGGTACATCTCGTCGCTGTCGTCTACATCTTCTTCGCCTTCACTTTCATCGGTATCTTCGAGACTCGCTGCTGCGCTCAACAGAAACCCGCCCTCGCTCTTGGACTCGTCAACAGTTGCAGATGTCGGTCCAGGGGTGCTGATCTTTTGCTCTGTATTCTCAACTTCTTCCCATTCCACATCGTTTTCGTCTTCGTCATCCTCATCAGTAATGATGGTATCAGCAGGCTCCAAAGTGCTTTCAGAAATCACTGTTGGCACTTTGCCAACGGGTACGTCTCGCGGTTTCTCCTCCATGACTGGAGCTGTACTTGCACTGCTGCCCGACACGTCTTCCCAATCTAAAGCATATAAGCGCACAAACAATCGTATTGAGGTTAGCACAGCCGAGTTTCATCCAATATAGACACACTGCCGTACTCACCGACTTCGCCTTCATCTTCAGCAGCATTACCATCGGGTACTGCATCCTCATCAGCTTGTACTGGGGACACACCTTGCGCTGGCTTGACCTCCTTGTGTGTCTCGAACATCGACGCAGGAAAAAGCTCGAGAAATTTGTCATCCGCAGCCTCCACGTCGTCCGTCTTGAATAAAATGGTGATGCTCTTTTCCGTTTTGAGAGCGTTTGCTTCACTCTTTTCTGTCTTTTCACCACCACCACCGCCAACATCGCCATTAGTTGTCTGGTCTTCAATCTTGAGTCGTTTTCTCCGCGCTTGCTCAATCGCAAGCGTCGGCTCAGATTTCGCCTGCGTCTCGTTCTTCGCGACCCACGCCACCGTCGCTTCTTGAACTGCCCACTTCCGCGTCTGCTGGCGCTCGGCCTGCTTCGCAAACTCCTTCACCGACGCGATCGAGAAATCCGTATCTGTAAGTGTCCGTTTCCCAATCTCTTCACCATTTTCATCCCGGTAGCGCCTCTTCTTGAATCGATGGAGGAGCGGGAAGCTGTTCTCGTTAGTACCATGGTGATCTCCACCTGTAGCCTCAGTAGCATTTGCAAACATCACTGAGCGCCTGGCCTCATCCTCAAACTGCTCAATCTCGTTCACCACACTCAGCTCGTCTTCCTCCAAGTCTCTGTCTTCCGAATCAGATCTCGCCTTCTCTCTCTCTTTACCGTCACTATCGTCGTCTTCTTCGCCGAATCGGTTCTCCGACGCTTTCTTGTACACAAAGAATCTGTCGCTGCGGGACGCGATGCGCTTGCCAGGTCCAAACTTCGCACTCTGTGGGGAATTCGCCAACGCTTCGGTCTGCTTCTCTCGGTTCTGCTTCTTCGCCGCTTCAATACGCTTGTGGAGCGCCGTCGTCGCGAGGAAAGACGAAATCTGCGTGTGCGAGTACGCTTCAGGCTTCCCGGCGAGCGGGATGAACTTGTTGCGCACTTCCTGGCGGCGGTCGCTCAGGATCCGGTTGATCATATCCTTCTGGAGGTGTGCGGGGAGCGCAAACACTGCCTGCAGGTCGATCTTCGAAATGCGAGAGGTGTCGAGCACAATATCGTCGATCGTCAGGTCGTCGCCGTCGTCATGATCATCACCATTCTCATCGAGATTCTCGTATCCACCATCCGATACCTGCTTCTGTTCTTCTTCCTGCGCTGTAGAGCTCAAGAGAATAACTCTTTGAACCTCTTCGTCCTTGGCTTCATCATCTTCCTCTGCACTGCTGTTGGTGTCAATCTCAATCGCAGAAGCCGCACCACCTTGGACTGTAGTAGCGGTACCAGGGCTGTTTGTTCCACCATTGCCACCTTCACTATCTTTCTGTTTGGCTGGCGCTTTCTGCTCTGGGAGCACAAAGTTCGGGTCCACCGCAGGCGCCGCTTTCTCACCATTACGCTTCAACTAAGACACAGAACACACAAACACACACCCGTTAATTTTCCAATACAAACGATGCCATTACCACGCTGGGTACCCACCTGTTCGCGCTGCAGCTTGAGCCTGTTGATCAGGATCCGCTGCGCGGTCTGCTTGAGGTTGGCGGCCTGGTGCTCCTGGTGCCGTCGTCTGCGCGCCGTGGTCCTCTTCTTGATTTCGGGCGTCGCGCCGTCAAAGACAAACACAGGCTTGATGCCGAAAAACAGCAGCTTGGCCACGCGGTGGAACGTGCCGATGAGGTGCGCGTTCTTGATCATGTTGCCTTCGTCGTCGCGCATGGCCTTGACGAACTGCGTGAGCCAGATGCTTGCGTCCACCGCCAGCACCTTGTTCGAGAGCGACTCAATCTCGATCTGCCGCCCCACAGGCGCCAGCAGCACCCAGAGGTTCTGCACGCCCATACCGAGATAGAAAGTGGCTCTGACACGTTAGCTGTATAGTGTGATGATGCAGAGGCGAGTGGAGGAATGTACACAGAGACGCGGGTTGATTCACTTCGCTTCAACTGTTTGCTCATGCGCGCGCGAATCTTCATTTCGCTTCTGTTGTGGCGCGACTGCAAGAAAGAGAGAGCAGTACAGTGATAGCCTTATTTTTGCATAGTTTTGCTCGATGCAATTGATGAGGATTTGGCAATTTGATTTGGTTTTTAGCCAATAGATTGCGGTTAAACTGGATGATTTTAGCTAATAGAAGTGTGGAAGTGTGTAGCCATGTTCAAACTTGTAGCGGTTGGCTGGCGACCGGCATTGAGTGGTCGGTTCCACTAGAAAGCCGAAGCGAACCGGAGCGTATATTGGACGTTTCGAGTTGTGAACAGCCACCACGGAATGCTTTGCTTAGTGGTTAGCATCCTCTCTGCTGGGAGGGCGTGCTTGACTCACAGCATTCCGGACAGACGATCGTCAAAACTTTTGCGCAGAGTGGCCAAGTTCAGCACGCCATGCAAGATACCAGATTGCGGGTGCAGCGTTGAGTAGCTGTCAGTCCTTGCGAATCATGGCGCCACTGCGCGTCAAGATTGGGGATACTATCGAGTTTGGTTCAGTTGATGATGATGGTAGTGAGGTACCTGCGACAATGACAGTGGGGTGCGTCATGGATGTTCATCCCAGCGAGCCAGAGCTCTGCACCATGCAAATCTCTCCGTATGAGCCCCTGCGAGCCATCAACCTGCGTCACCATGTTTGCAAGGTAGGAGGAGTGTATGAGGAGCGTACCCGTTCGAGTCATAATTTGGCGAGCCTAACAATTGACTAATTGCGCTACATATTTGCTTTGCCAGGTTCTGTATGCAGTGGGCGATATCCCGGTGTTGACGCCTGAGATGGTGGGTTGGGAGATCGAAATCGCGAACGACGCGCAGCAAATCGAATCTGCGGTCGTCAAACGAGTGGATTTGGACATCAACTGTGCGCTCGTGGCGTTCGAAAGCGGCAAGAAGGAGTGGCTCGACTTGGCGCTCGCATCGTTCAAAGTGCTAGTGCAGAGCTCTGAGTTGAAAAGTGACCGAGAAGAGACGAGTGGACATCAAGAGGAAGGACGCCACAACGCCTCACTAAGCCCAACACTCTATAGCTTGGTAGTCAACCCTCAGCAAGACCACGGAACCGAGGAGCTCATTTCGGGGGGAGATCTCAATACTCAACACATCAATAAGGCAGATCACGACGCTCAGATCGAGCAGCATGTGATCCCACTTCTCAGCGTGTCTGCGCGTACAGTCGCCATCAGCTCTGGCTCATCGGACGACCTCGAGCCAGCGCAGTACCCAAGCAAACCAGCTCCCGCATCCAACGCGACCAGCTTTGACTGGTACTCTGAGGGCGGTCACGTTGAGATCTGTGATCACCTGGGGAACTTCATCGAAGGCGCGATCCTCTGCTCAAAAACCGACTCGCATGTGCAGCTGTACAACGAAACGCACCAGTTCTTCGAGATTTCAATGGCGATGCAGTCATTCAAGGTCGTGATTCACGGACTGTTGGGTCTCAAGTGGATCCCGATGGGACAAGCAGTCGAGGTCTATT
Source organism: Globisporangium spiculum (assembly GCA_023335655.1). Taxonomy (NCBI): domain Eukaryota; phylum Oomycota; class Peronosporomycetes; order Pythiales; family Pythiaceae; genus Globisporangium; species Globisporangium spiculum. The sequence goes on along the minus strand of JAADVO010000567.1, from coordinate 11,796 downwards.
CAGCGATGACGGGCGGGTTCCACCAGGGGATTGTGATTAAAGCGGCAGAAGTGAGCAAATTGACCCCCATTCGATTCGCAAATGGCGGCGCCGTCGAGTGGCTCGATCTGTCGACACAGACCTTCAAGCTCGTCTTTCTCAGCGAGCCCGACGAGGTTTTCGACGCTACTGACGAATATCTTCACTCTGAAGTGCTATCGTCTCAAACGCACAAGCCCCATGGTCATCATCATCACCACGATCATCACCACCACCACCGAGCGGATACGACTGCGCTGGCGCTTCCGTCTCTCAAAGTTGGACAGCGCATTGAGATTTTTGAAGCTACATCCAAGCAATTTGCAAAGTTCAAAGTGGCGAGTGTGAGCGAATCGATTCCTCACGAGTACGTCTTTGAGCCGCGTTCGCATACCTCGTCCTCAAGCTCCTCAGAGTCTGTGATCCGAAACCTAGCAAATCTGCGGTGTCGGATCCCTCTCCATCCTCAAATGTGGGAAGAATATCGCGAGATTCTCCCAGGTCATCGTGTTGATGTCTTCGATAAAGCCGATAAGACGGTCGCGAATGCCAAGATCGTGGAAGTCGGCTCGACTGAGAACCAGCATTTGATTCTCGTTCGATATAAAGACGGGAAGAAGAGCTGGGTCCGTCCGCAGAGTGTCAAAGCGAGACTTCGGCTGCAAGGGGAGCCGCTGACTGTCCAAAGTACACAAGGCAGTCGCCACAGCAGCGCCGCGGAAGAAGCGAGTTCCAATGTGATCATCAACGATGGAGAATCGGCTCCGATCGACACCAATTCCACAAACATGTGGGAGCGAGCAGTCCCTCCAGCAGCATCTTCAAATGGAAGCGACCAACATCACTATTACCAGCAGCTAGCGCCTTTGAACAATCCTCACCTCTCTCGAAACCGCAGCGATCTGGCGAACCTCTTACCACAGACTGACGATATCGCCGCGCAATCTCAGCTCGCACACTACACATCAACGAATGACATTCTCACAGCTGGCAGGTCGATTGAGATCGATTCAGTGGCGACGACACAGCAGATCCCTTCGATAGTCCAGCCGCTTGACTTCAGCAGTCTGAGAAAACTCAGATCCGCAGCAGGAACCGAAGAGGCAGTGTACTCCGTGACCCCGAAGCTCAGCGCAAATGCCTCCAGTCATTCGTCACGAAGCTCCGCGCGGTCTAGGAAGTCCGACTCGCCGATTAGTGACCGATTGCCTTTCACTTTGGTCGATGTATGGAGAGTAGAGGTCGATCCAGCGCTGAACCAGACTGAGTACGTGCACAATGCCTCTGGCACCAGGCAAAGCCAGGTCCCTGAGTGGCTCGAGCGCTCGGACTCATCAACGGGCAAGCTCTTCGTCGTGCACACACCTACGAACACGCTCTACTCTATTCCAAGCAATAGCAGTAACGACAGCAGTACTAGCCAAAGCAACTCATGTTCTGCTCCAGGGTCTTCTTCATCACCTGGGGATTCCGGCCGTCGAGTGGTTGTCCCCGTTGGTCCGCTCGAAGCTGTTCGTGTTTATAACATGCTGGACAAATGAAATCGATATCTATCCGCCAACCATCCGATATGTGTTGATTTGATTCAATTGATGTGGACAACACACGTGTTTGTAAATCATCATCATTTTGTGCTCGATAAATGTTTGTTAAATAATCATTGAGGTGGGCCACGTAGGTGTGTTAGTAAAACAACTGCAACCAGGTGTGGATTGGCTCGCACATTCTCAACACCAAGCTCGCCAAGCACACCAAGCTCGCCAAGCACACCAAACCAGAAGCAGACCATGACCACAGGCGGGATGCTGCTACGCGGCAAGCGCGCGCTCGTGGTGGGGCTCATGAACAAGCACTCACTGGCGGCCAGCGTCACGCAGGCGCTGCTCTCGCATGGCGCACACGTGGTGGTTTCCTCCAAGAGCGCACTCACGCAGAGCCAGGTCAAGGCGTGCGCGTTCCACGGCCCAACTGCCACAAGTTCAAGTAGTGATACGGGCAAGGGCGAGTCCTCGGCATTGCCGCTGCACTTCCGCGAGTGCGATGTGGAGAGCGAAGAGAGCATCAGCAATCTGATGGAGTTGTGCGGCGAGATCTTTGACGGACAGCTCGACGTGCTTGTGCATTCGATCGCGTTCGCGCCGCGCGAGACGTTCACGGCCCACGGTGGCGCGCTCACAGCGACGAAAGAGGCGTGGCACCAGGCCATGGACATCAGCGCGTACAGTCTAATTGCGCTCACGAGAGCTGCGTACCCGCTGCTGTCGAGCGGTGTGGATGGCAGCCTAACACGAGATCGCAGCATCCTGGCGCTCTCGTATGCTGGCGCGTCAAAGGTGAGCTATTCGTACATACAATGATGTTGGTGGCGATAGTATACTGACGTGACTTTCGATAATGGTATTTTTGTAGGTGATGCCAAACTACAGCATCATGGGTCCAGCAAAGGCTGCACTGGAGGCGACGTCGCGACAGCTCGCGTATGAACTGGGACCCGAGGGCATCCGCGTCAACTGCCTGAGTCCTGGACCGATGAACACCGTCTCCGCACGCGGCATCCCAGGCATTTCGGTACATTTCCTGTTTCTCGCTTGAGCTTGCTTGTTCCATCTGGGTGCATATTAACACACGATTATTTATATGAGCAGCGGATGCGCAAGTACTCGGAAGAGCACTCGCCGCTGCGTCACAACGCTACGGGCAGCGACGTCGGCAACACGGCTGCGTTTCTAGCGAGCGACCTGGCGTCAGCCATCACCGCGCAGACTATCTATGGTACGTGCCTTATCAATTATACACGTGCTGCTGTAGCTACTAGATGCTGATATTTTACACATTGCACACTGTAGTGGACGCAGGACTGAGCGCCATGGCTCCGTACTCTCACGAATCGAGCGTCAACTAGCAGCACGCGAGACCCCAGACCGTATTTCAGAGTCAAGAAAACACCGTGTGTGAGTGGATCGGTCTTCAACGTCAATCATTTTTTTAAAAGTAATATTCTGCTGGATGCGCTTGCTCTTCATGGAGTGGAATCAAAGTTTGGTGGTTTGCCTCATGAAAGAATAAGTTTTCTGCAATCTCGAGTGCCTTCATCACTGTGAGTAAGTCGCCTGGTACACGATATCGCTGAGGTCGTCACCACCATCACGGCCACGATCACCATATGGCTGGACACGTTCGGTGATGCGCTCTGTGCTGCTGCACTTGAAGTCGCCATTCGACGCGTACTTGCACTGCTGAGTCGTCGACTTGGTGTACTCTTTTGAGTACCCATTGGCTCCAAAGTACGGCTCAGATGCAGCTTCCAGAGGATACTGGCGCCACTTGGGCGTCAACGGCTCAACCAGCTTGTGATGCCTAGCAAGCGGCTTGTGTGTTGTGGAACCACGACGCTGGCCAGATCCATACACAGCGTCGTAGAACTCGCTGAGTGTACCTAGGTCTCGCAAGTCGTCGACCACCACGAGATGCTTGGTGTTGATCATTCCAGAACTAGAGCCTGGGCTTGAACCTGATGCAGAGCCTGCTGAGGAGCTGCTGCTTCCTGGTGCGCTCGCAGATTTGCTTCCTGATTCACTTTTGCTGCTTGAGTCACTCTCCGAGTGCTTTCCATTGCGAATGGGCACACAATGCTCTGTCATCCAGAAGAGACAAGACAGTTGTAAGACTCGATGACGCAACCTTAGCAAGATGGGTGGGTGTACACACACGTACTCATCGGCTTGGACTCGTTACCGTCTCCAGTCTCCAACCAGTAGAACATGAGCAGACACTCGCCGCGGCATGGCGAGTAGTCGAATTTGATGGTTCCAAGCTCCTCTGGGAAGACTTTGGCGCAGTCCTGGCTCTCAAACACGCGCTTGGTGTCGATCCAGATCTCGCACGGACCCTGATAGCGTATTACAAGAGAGAATATGCTCAGCAACCCAAATCAAGTCCATCCAGCCATAGAAGCGTGCATCTTCCTCACCTTGCTTGGCTTGTTGTATCCGGCATTGGCGCTTCGCCACTGGAACTTGTCTGCAGTCGTGACGTCCACGGGAGTGACGTCAATGCGCGACTTGCCGCAGTCTGGAATGGACTCGTCGATCAGCCGCTTCAGAGACGACGAGGAGGGCGATGACGATGACGAAGCAGAGTCTTTTGCATTTTTCTTCTTACTGGCGGTGCTGGTTTTTGAGGACTCGCCGTTGACTGGGTCGTTGCTGAAAGCGTTGGGTCTGATCGTGTTTTGCGTTCCTCGAAGTCCCCCCGCATCACTCGTACGCGATGGAGCCACCTGCGAGTCGGCTTGGACATGCTGCTCGGGTGGGAAGGCGATGAAGCCGTCGGCGTTGACGAAAGGGGGTCCCCGTTGGGAGAGCCAAAGCGCGGACGCCACGAGTTTCCCAAGAATGCTGCCATGCATGGTGCGAGTTGCTTTGCTTTGCTACGCTGCGAGCTGTGTCCAATGCAGAGCGAGTGTGCCGTCCTGTCTACAGTAGACGAGCAAGAAGAAAACGACGCACATGGTTCAGCCCGCCCGCTCCGTCCAATTTTTATTTTCCCATTGCTTTCTTATTTGGCGATAGTGTTCGAAGGCCATACCAACCACCCAACCGCATGGCAGCCTACTGTACTTGCAAGGGGACATTCCCACAGCAGCGCATTCGGGATTCTTGCTTTTGCACAGGGCGAACGTCTCACAGTCAATAACTGAATGAGCAACCTGCTCTGAGAAAGCTCCATAGAGAAGAACGGCCTGCTTCACGCGGTCCATACAATACGGAGGTGATGGATTGATCCCTCCATGCAATCGAGAAGATGGGATTTCGATTGAGAGTGAGGGCAAGAGAGGAGGAGGGTACAGCACACGTTTCGGGGTTGCTGGTGTTCCAGCTGGGATTTCGGAGCGGATGCACGCGTGATACCTTTTCAAATGCATACCATACCACTGAATTGAGTTATTATGAGGCATTTACTGTGATATTAATACTTATCAAATGCATAAACCCCTGTCTTCTAATGTGCATCTCGTTTTCGAGTCGGAACAGGTTCCGACTCGAAAAGCACATTCCGTCTTTTTTATGATCACATCCCCCAGCCGGTTTCTCGGAAGAGCCACACAACACCGCGAGCGTATTCCGATTGGAATTATTTATGCGTTCACTACCATCATGATAAAGCAGCCAGTAATCCTCCCCATCAAGGCCGAGCGAAGAGCTCCCCGATTTTGCTATGGTGGTCTAGCGCTCGGTCGCTCATGTTCATTCTGTAATTTGCACTCTCCAGTCCAAGCGAGCCAACCGATCCACTTCATCCCTCTACGTACCATTACCATGAAGACCGCCGTCGCCATCGTCCTCGCCACCACGGCCGCGCTCCTGGCGCCGGAGTCCGCTGAAGCTCACGGCTTCCTGTCGCAACCAAAGGCACAGTACACCGGCGGCGCCAGCTACACCTCGTATAACGCCGAGTTCACCGCGAGCGTGAACAAGGCGTTCGCGGGCCGTCCGTTCAACTGGTCGCCGGAGCAGAACACCGCGCAGTTCACCGAGGCGTGGCCAAAGACCGGATACAAGTCGCTCCGTGAGCTCATGGACAAGTACGTGCCGACCTGCGGCTACACGCGCACGGACATTGCGCCAGTCGATGTGAGCCGCATGAGCTCCATGAAGTTCCAGAACAACGAGTACAAGGAGGGCTTCCTCAACTCGCACCACGGCCCATGTGAGGGCTGGATCGACAACACCCGCGTGTTTCACTACGACGACTGTGTCAAGAGCTTCCCGGGCTACCCAGCGGTGATCCGCATGAGCTTCAAGGCGTGCAAGGGTACGTGCCGGTTCACGTTCTACTGGCTCGCGCTGCACTCGCAGAAGTGGCAGGCGTACAAGCACTGCGTGCCGATCAAGTACGCGCAGACCAAGCGCAACCTGGCGATTGAAGGCGGCGAGGAAGGCAACGACATCCCACAGAGCTACAACTTCAACAGCACCACCGAGTAGATGAGCCATCCGTTTGGGGTCAAGCTAGCAGCTGGAGTGGGTCTCTCTATTAACTGTACCGTGTCCCGTATCCGACATCCAATTTGAAAACGTTTTTTTATTAGAAAAAATGTGTGTCTCTTTATTCGTTCAAGATCAAGCGTTTGTCATCACCAACACACACACTGATTAATAGCACGAAGTTAATCGCCAATTCTTGAAATGTTGATACGAAATGACGTCAAGATATGGCCAACTTCCCAGCAAAAAAAGATTGAAAAGGGCTTCAAGCATACACAGCCAGCTTTAGAGGATTAGCATCACACACGATAGGAACAACATATAAAGTACTCGGCTGGCCCTTTGAAGTAAAATGACACTTGATTTTTCGGCTTAGCGATACAATACAACAATGGTGCCTGGCAACATGAGCAGGACCCTACAATGGCGACCTTGACCGGTAAACTGGATTCGTCGTACTCACAAAACACTTTTAGGAACGCGACAAACCATAACAAGAAGAGAGATGACCTTATCAACTACAGCAGAAATCCCACAGCAAAATACCCATGCATCGATGACTTAGTAGGATTGCACGGCGCCGTTTCCATCTGAAGTAGTAGTGTCGGCGGCGGTGGCGGTCGCTTCAGTCGAAGTCGTAGCGTCAGTGGTAGACGCAGCAGTCGTGCTGGACGTGGCGTCCGTGGTTGACGTTGCATCGGTCGTAGCAGTCGGGTCACTTCCGGTGACGACGACCGACTGATCTGGGGAGCTGTTGTTATCACCAGTGGACGTGGAAGTGGTTGGCGGCTCGGTCGCTGGAGCGTCCGTGGCTGGAGCGTCCGTGGCTGGAGCGTCCGTGGCAGGAACTTCAGTCACTGGCACTTCCGTGGTCGCAGGAATCTCCGTAGCAGCTGGAGTCGCGGTGGCGGCAGTAGACGACCCCCAGCCAGAAAAGCCTCCGAACCAGCCACCGTTGTTTGACGAAGTAGTGGTGGATGCCTTTGGAGCCGAAGTCGGTGGGCATGGGGTTGCGACCGACTTGCCGGTGGCTCCCCAGCCGGAGAACCAGCCGCCGTTGTTTGACGGAGTAGCAGTGCCGGTGGCGCCTGTCGACGTCTTTGGCGCCGAGCTTGGTGGGCAAGGCGTCGCAGCCTTGTTGTTGTTGTTGTTGTTGTTGTTGCTGTTTCCAGTGCCGGTGCTGGCACCCCAGCTGCTAAAGCCACTGATGATGGTGCCGGTTGACGTACCAATCTTTTGCACAGAACTCGGCGGACAAGGTGTGGCTGCTGCAGCAGCACCGCCACCTGAAGTCACGCCCCAGCCGCCACCAAACACACCAGTTGCGACACCACTGAAGCTCGTGGTGGCGGTCTTACCATTGGACGTCGTCGAGGCAGTACCACCACCGCCGCCGCTGGACTTGCCTGGAGGACATGGCGTCGCAGAGTTGCCGCCGTTGCCATTGCTGGTGCCGCGCAGCGAGGTGAACGACTTGGACGTCGACGTGGAGACACCGGCGCCACCGCCTTGCTGTTGCTGCTGTTGAACGCCAGCGTTTCCAGCTTCGATCGGGTTGGTGAGTGCTCCGATGGAGAGGGCGAGGACAGCGAAGTGGACGAAGAGCTTCATGGTGGTGGTGATGGTTGATGCGGGGGATTAGTTGGAGTTCGATGTGCGCACGATGCGGTGAGTTGAGGAATGACGATTGTGGTTTATATCATTCCCACCTGTATAGCTATATCTCTAGATGAATGATTTTCGAGGAGCTATCATACTGTACAGGACATGGAGCTCCTGGAGAGAAGTTGTTGGTACAGTAGATAGGATATTAAGTTGAGTCGCCGCCAGGAGCTTCGTTCGAAAGAGATTCGGCTCTAAAAGCCGGCGCCATGGGGTGCTTTTTCTCTACGGCTCACAACCGATCCAACCCACCAAGTAGTGGGCGGACGGATGGATGGTCTTGCTGTTCCGATGCTTGGCTGTCACAGAATACGACGCGGCTTGTACCGTCGTGCCCTGCGGTGGTCGACACTTGTCGTTCTGAAACAGTACATATAGTGTAGAGTATATGCTTGTAGTGTTCAGGTGTGTCGGTTCATTCTCAATCTTTTTCTCTGTCCGTGATCATTAGGAATCCTAGGAATCCACTTGTTGAACTGAAGGAGGCTAACCGATCCTTTACTCCAAGCGTGCTGACTGTCTCTTCAACGTGTCCAGAGTTGCCAGCAACAGTTGAGTCCTGCAGCAAACAGAAGCCAACCATTTCTTGAACTGTCCGTTTTATCATAAACAGACGTCACGTGAGTCACTCTTTTGCAACATGGGTACAGAATGAAAAAGAAAACTGGATGTTCCACCAAGACCTGCATCGCCGTCATCTCGAAATTGCGCTTTGTTTGCGTCGCTTCAGTTGGGAATCAAGTGAGTGGGTGGAGAAGGATCCAAAATGATGAACATATAGTATCCAGCTCAGCCCAGCCATCCAGTCCACTCAACCTCCTGATCCGCCGTTAGTCTTTCTTCACTTCTGTATTGCAACAACAGTAGTAGCAACATGCAAGCGAGCGATGGAGGCGGCAATGAACACGAGCGGATTCCTCTTCTCCTCCTGTTCAGTAGTGTATGTCGTCGGTTTGGCTGCTCCGCCTCCGCGCTTATGACTCGAATACAACACACAAACAGGCTCTAATCTCATTTTCATCGTTTCTTTAGCGTTGGTCAGCTCGTACTCGGGACTAGGATCCAAGGGGCTCGAATGAAAAAGGGGGAGACGTGGGGTAAGAAAACGATACGTTTGGTATCCCGAAGGATGCATTCGCAGGTGTCACCTTGACCAGACCCAAGCGCATGGCCTCTGCACCGATCGCCCGGCAAGTGGAAATCCGCTTGTTGTACGCTCAGCAAGTTGCAAAACGCACAACCACCAGGGCTAGTCATTCACTCGATGAACTATACGCATGCTTGATGTTTGAAGGCGCGATAGTAAAACTGAGATAAGCACAACGATAATGCGCTCGAACGATCGCATTTACAACAACAACTGGACGACCACTACTGCATTGTATTGTTGCTGTGGACGTTCTGCGGCGGCCGACATTTTCCACTTGGAACGCAAGCCGGTCACTAACCGGTACACTTCCAATAGAAAGAGAGCGGCGAAAAGGAAGCAAGAACTCGATGTTCGCCTCCTTTTCCATGATCACTGGGAACGGCGCGTTTGCGCTGTCTGACGCACGCGCCACTGAAAGCGCGCGCTCTTGCTGATTTGTGTGATGCAGGTAGAAGCGTGGCTTCAAGGAGATGCAAAAGGATTGTACGATCCGACGACGGAGCAAGATGTTCACTGTACGAACGCGAATTGGTACACCGAATTGCTGTCTTGCCACCAGCTGTTTGGATACACTGGCAAAAGGGCAAAGGATTTGAAAGGCTTGGAGGTCGCGCACTAAAAAACGACACGGAACCAATCGTCCGACCGATGCCTTCTGTCCATTACATATTTCAACTTCAAGAAATTCGCCTCTCAATCTGACTCGATTCACGTTTGAAGGAGAGCCTTTTGATTATGCCCCCTCGCTTTCTTCCTGCTCGTCTCAACGCCCTCTTCTGTAATACTGCAGCACGTTTGATTACAGCAGTGCCGAACAGGCTAGAGAATCCTGGAGCGCTTTTACATTTCGAGGCCTCTTGGGACTCACCTGGTGACGCTACAATCCAATCGCTCCATGCCCATCTATCTAACTATCAATCCGCAGCGCCCGCTGGTCAAAACTGAGTCTGACTCTCTATCTAGCGGGTCCTTATGCAACTTTCGAAGCTCCTCACTCACCTCAGGAGAGAATACGTCTCTTGAATTGGCCGGGCATCTTAACGATCATTCCTCAATTTGATCTGTCGAGCGCATTCCTCAACAGCCGACTACCAACCTCCACCACTTTTCCAACAAAAGTACTCCAGTTCATCCATCCACCATGAAGCTCATCGTCCACTGCGCCGTCCTCGCCCTCGCCATCGGCACGATCGCGAATCCGATCGAAGCCGGAAACTTCGGCGGTCAACAGCAGCAGCAAAGCGGCGGCGTGTCGATGTCGACGTCCAAGACGTCCACTTCGCTCCGCGGCAACGCTGCCACGCCATGCCCTCCAGGCAAGTCGAGCGGCGGTGACGACTCCAAGAAGACCACCGTGACCAGCTTCGGTGGCTTCTCGGGGTTTTCGGGCGGCAACTCGGGTGGTAAGGCTGCTGAGACGCCATGCCCTCCAGGCAAGTCGAGCGGTGGTGACGACTCCAAGAAGACCACCGTGACCAACTTCGGCGGCTTCGGCGGATTTGGCGGCTTCTCGGGCGGCAAGTCAGAAACTCCTTGCCCACCAAGCTCTGCGCCAAAGACCTCGACCACCACTGCCCAAAGCTCGGGAGGCTGGTTCTCTGGCTGGGGATCGTCTGGCAAATCTGCCGAGACGCCGTGCCCACCAACGGCGGCACCAATGACGTCGACCACTACCACTTCGTCGAGCCACGGCGGTTGGTTTGGAGGTTTCTCTGGCTGGGGATCGAAGGACGCGGCGACCCCATGCCCACCGACTTCGGCTCCAAAGGCATCTACTACTACTTCGTCGAACAACGGTGGCTGGTTCGGAGGCTTCTCTGGCTGGGGATCGAAGGATGCCGCGACCCCTTGTCCATCGAGCGCGGCCCCAACGCCTCAGGTCCCAGCCACCGCGACGCCAGCTCCTCCTGCTCCTGCCTCGGAGACCCCAGCGACGACTGCTCCAGCGACCGAAGCTGTGACCCCAGTGCCGTCGATAACCCCAGCTCCAGCGACTGAAACCCCAGCGACTGAGACTCCAGCGACTGAAACCCCAGCGACTGAAACCCCAGCGACTGAGACTCCAGCGACTGAAACCCCAGCGACTGAGACTCCAGCGACTGAGACTCCAGCGACTGAAACCCCAGCGACTGAGACCCCAGCGACTGAAGTCCCTGTAACGGAAGCCCCAGCCGCTGAAGTGCCAACCACGTCCACGTCCACTGGCGACAGCAACAACTCGCCAGACCAGTCGGTCGTCGTCACGGGAAACGACTCGACCACCACCACGGCCTCGGATGGAAACAGCGCCGTCCAATCCTACTAAGCAGTAAACCTCGACCTTCTCCACCTCTCACTCTCTGCTCTGATTTGTAGAAGCAAAGAGACACGGACGACGGACTTGTATGTGTTTGTACCAAATGGCGTTTTCGTTTGGATCGTATCACATGTAAACGATGAAGAGTCAAATACATGTACCTACCAGAAGTACCCCATTACCTTAGATTTACTGCGTGCGGTTCGCACAGCAATCGGTTGACTTGTTGATAGTACTCACATCCACAGTAACACAGTATACTGTGCATCGTTTTCTTCTCTCCTGGTTTGCGTTTGCTTCGGTTGAACGCCGAAGAACCCTGGTGTACCACGAAACAGGGTCACTACTGTAATTACACAAACAGGGAGGCACGGTATGTATTTGCGGGGACAGTCAAACTGAACAGGCTTGTACACTGCAAAGCACAATCAAACACCAACGACACGAAAGAGTCCTCAAAGCTCTCTAAACGGTGACAGCATCCAGGAAATGGCGGGAGACGAGCGCAAATGGCACTCCACCAAGTACACTGACTCGTTGTCTAGTAGGATTGGACGACACCGTTTCCGTCTGGGATCGTAGCGGCCATGGTCGTAGCGGTGTTGACGGCAGTGGTGGTACTCGCGTTGGTAGTGGATGTAGCCGCAGTCGATCCAGCAGTTCCGGCGGAGGCGCTCGGGTCT
>JAADVO010000566.1:0-21466 GCA_023335655.1 Globisporangium spiculum | reverse complement strand
TTCTGGAACAGGGACGTCAACGCAGCGAGGAACATGCTGGAACTGCTCAAGAGCGGGCTGAAGGGGAAGCACGGAGCAAGACGGCTGAGAGCATTTCGGCGAGGTCAATAGCGCAAGAAACGTAGACATAAAAAAGTGGATGGAAAGACTCGCAGCGTACGTGTTGCGGGAATGCGTAGCCAGCCACATCCATATATTCAGGCATAGGGACCAGTAGGACATTCTCAGTGCCATCAGTAATACCTCCCAATAAGTACTGTACTTACATGAAGGCTGTCTCCAAAAGCGATGACTCGAAATCGCTAAGCACAGTGTCTGAAAAGCACAGTTTTTCGCTTACAGTGTACTTGCGAGCAAAGGCCGCTCTGTTTGCAGACCAAGGCATTCAAAGAGGTGCCTTTCAATCGCTCCAGACATTGTGTCGGACAAATTCTGTGCGCCTTCTTGTTTGGACATCCATCGACGAAGAAACCTCCGAAGCGAGGGACCATCAAGAGAGTTGGACGCGTACACGAATCCGAAGCATTTCCGTTTTCCTTCTTCGTTCATCGTTTGCTCCTTCTCGAAATTCGAAATGGAAGCGCAGGTCTTGGAGCTCGGCAGGCGCATCAAAACGCTGTCTTTGTAGTCGCAGAATGGCAGATCGGCGGGAAATCTCGACAGGGTAGTGACTCAATGCCACCGCAGGCGCGTATTCGTCGACTTGCTGGGCTTTTCCCTTTTGCGTCATCTACCGAGTGGTGCAGTGTACCTCACTCGTTTGACGAGAAGCGATTCACTCTTCAAATCACTATTACAACAATCAGCATATTCAGATTCGTTCGTGTGTGTCGTGCACGCTCGCAACGGAATGATTTAAGCTCCAAGCAAAACTTTGGTTCTGTGGCTCTATCCGAATCATTGGCTCGCAAGGGAACACGAAAAGCTGCGCCAAAGAAGAAGACGCAAAGCTTTGGAATTGTTATTTCTATGGATGGTCTGATACTGCAACTTGCTTGTGTATATGCATTATGTCGGTGTAGGTACTCCAACGTCAACTGGAAGATACAAGCCTGAGCAGGTACAATCAAGTGACTGTTCTTCATTAGAACGGAGGACAATCCTCACCTCGATTATGAATTCTGATCAAGTACACACACTTTCACAGAGAGGCAAACAACGGTTTCTCTCTCTCGTCGTAGACGTTTTCCGAGCTTACTGCGCTGGACGGAAGCCCTCGTAGGCGTTGAGCACGTTCAGGCGGCCGTAACCGAATTGGTTGTTTGGCCAGACCTTGTCTGAGGTACCGCCGCAGGTGTAGTTGGACGCGACCAACCCGCCCTGGTTGGTCGTGGTGTAGAGCGCGAATTTGGCCTCTTCAACGGTGAAAGCCGGCTGTGCGCTCAGGATCAGAACGATCGCTCCGGCCACGTGCGGCGTCGCCATGTTTGTGCCGCTCATGAGCGCGTACTCTGCGTCGCCTGTATTGAACAACGAGCGCACTTGGCGTCCAGGCGCGACGATGTCCGGCTTGCGACAGCCGTTGAGCCCCGGACCTTTGCTGTTGAACGGCGCGAGCTCGTCCACGGCCCCGATCACACCGGTGGCGATGGAGTTGGGGAAATCTGCCGGGGAGGCTGTGGTTTTACACTCGGGGTCGCCGTTCCCGATCGCAAATACCGGGACAGTGCCGGCCTTGGTCCAGGCGTCCACTGCCGGTTTGAAGAATGTTTCGGACGTGTAGAAGCCCCAGCTGTTGCTCACCACGTGCGGCACCTTGCTACAGTCCGGGTTGTTACCCTGCGTGTCTGTATGACAGAGCACGAACTGTGCGCACTCGAGCATGTCGGACTCGAGGCAGTCATCCACGCGGCAGATCTTGCAGCTCATCTAGGCGGCTTCGGGGGTGACGCCGACCCCCTTGGCTCCGGCGATGGTGCCCATCGTGTGGGTTCTGTGGCCATCAAGGTCATACGACTCGGTGGACTGGAGCTCTGGGTCGTACCAACCGTAGGCGCCGCGGATGTTGCGTTTGAGCGCCTCGTGGGTTCAACGCACGCCCGAGTCGAGGCTCGCGACGACCATGCCCTGGCTGATGTTGCCGTCCGCCCAGACCTTAGGCGCGCCGATCTTCGCGACACCCCACTCCTATCCGACTAGCTCCTTGCCCGAGGCATCCGTCGTGTTCGTGAGCTCCGGTTTATCGACTTTGGTGACAAACTGTTCACGGATGTCGCCGATCGAATCGAGCACCACGAGCTTCTCGACGAACTCAAATGACGCAGAGGCGATGGAACCTGGTTCGAGATCCAAAAAGTCTTGAAGCCGTCGTGGGGCCCATCACTCTCGTGAACCAGGAGCTTGGTGACCTGGGACGACGCGAGCTTGTGTTGCGCCTGGAGCTTGCTCTTGAGGTCGGCGATCTTGTCCATGCACGTTGCGTACGCGCCTTCCTTGACGCTCTCGAGCGTCGCGTCAGTGGTCTGTGCGAGGTCGAGGATGGGATCAACGGTGCCATCCTTGCGGAGTGCGCGGTGGATACCTGGGTGAACACGGGGAAGAGCAGCGGCGGTGGTGAAGGAGGAGCTTAGCGCAGTGAGGGGAACGAGGAAGGTGGTGAGGTGGGCGTGCATGGTTTCTTCAATCAGCGCGTGAGGAGGAAGGCAACTTAAACTGTGAGGTTGAAGAGTGGAGTGGCGCCACATTGTGTCGACTTGGGCTGCAGATATTCTCTCGTTCGGCATTGAGAGGCGGACGTATTTAAGATCGATATGTCCAAGGACGACGGCCCTTGCATCCATTATCCCTGTGATGGCGCCATGAGCTACCAATATGTACATGCGCGGAAGGAAGATCCAACACCACCATGCCAGCGAGCTCATTGATGGCACCAGCAGAAAAGGCACCAATGCTAAAAACCAGCATCACACGTCTTACTATACTCAAGAGAGTGAGAATGAGGAAAGCAGGTAGTCGCGCGACACGAGCGAGCGTGCGAGCTCAGACGTCCATGTCTGTACGCAAAGTTCAGTTTCAGTTTAGCAAAATGTATTGCAAGGCACACAATCGTTTCACAATGTAACGCAAGCAAACGCCTTCTTCACCCAGCGCCAAGCCTTCGACTAGTGTTGCGAACAGAAGATGCAAAGGATTCGGATCGCTCCGTAAGGCCAGCGACGATTTCCAAATGGCTGCATTACAATTGAGTAACACTAATGCGCTGCGACTTGTTGCAGACTGCGCCGTTGACCTGGGCGATGGTCCAGTGTGGGCATAGCACCTATTGGGTGGAGCCGAGCATGACCGAGTCGAGAATATTTCTTTCGCATTCGACAGAGACCTTACAGGTCGCCCACGCGGCACAGGGAGCTACGCCAATGCCCTTGGAGCTAGCATTCTGCGAGTTGCATGACCAAATTGGTCGGATGGCTCTTTCCTCTTGAGAACAGGAACGTATATCCCATATGGAAACTCTTGCTTAAGGCTTCATTTGTACTGTACGTTCTTGTCTCGAAACTCGCTACGACAACTCCCTGTGTTGGCTCACCCTGTCAATTGCTCAGACCTTCGCAGTTCCAACCCCCGCACACCCACTCGTATTCGACAACCTCTTTGTTCAAACCCATTTTCGCCCCACCAACTCTCTCCTTCCGTAAATTCCTTCAGTGTTACATGAGCAAAATCGCGGATCACGATGAATGCGTGGATGGAAGAGTGTTGGTGAAGGAGGAGCGTCGAACAGCGAGGGCAGTAAACCAAGCTAGGATGCGGGCGTTCTAACGCTCCTACCAATCTACATCGTGTGGGGTTTGGCTCAAAATGAACGTGCGAAACGAAGAATGCTTGTAATCTGTAGTGTACCCATGCCGTTCACTTCCATCAACATCGTCTGGGTCCGCCGGATTCTCACGAAGTAGGAGCAGTTCGAATGCCTCTATCGCTATATCTCGTCTATTCAGTGGATGTGTCATCCACGGGATACGTCTCGCTGCGACAGTGATGCTTGTATTGCTCAGCACTGAGCTGTCGAGTGTGCTGCTGCAATGCGGCGGATCCATTTGGGTTCATTTATCCGTCGACAGGTGCAATCAGCAATCTTCAACCAAAGTTCCCGTCCCGCACTTCTGATTGGCTGAAAAGCAACCACTGATTCAGGAATGTATGCAGCAGAATGAATGTGCTTTCAGATTTTGACCCACAGCCTCTGTAGCAATATCAAAAAGTACTGATTTTACAAAGAGGTAAAAAATCATACAATATTGAGTCTTCACCACCTGTTACGCATTTTGAAGATTAAAAAATGAAATAAAAAGGTATGGTAAGCCCACACCCAGTCCCTTGGAGCTTCCTTCGAATGCAAACGTGTGTGTGTTTGATTTGTGTCATTTGCGGTCGATTAACCGCTCGCGCTCTCACCACGTCGTCCACAAGAGAGCAAGGCCAGGAACTAGAGCTCACTCTTCAATTCGCCTCGCCTCGCGCAGCACACACACTCTCCTCCCACCGCTTCTGCCACGATGACGCTCTCGCAGGACCAGCTCGAGGGCCTCCCGGAGGCCATCCCGCTCAAGGTGCTCTTTGGCAACCCAGACAAGCGCATGGCGCGCATCTCACCCGACGGCAAGTTCTATGCCTACCTCGCGGACGCGGCGAACGGCGTCACGAACGTCTTCCTCAAGGCTGTGCTCTTTGATGAGACGCGCGACGACAAGGACGCCGCGCTCGTAGACACGGAGGCGCAGCAGCTCACGACCGAGGACCACCGCCCCGTGCGTATCTTCCTCTGGTCTAAGGCCACGTCCCCGTCCTACCGCATCTTCTACCTGCAGGACAAGGGCGGCGACGAGAACTTCCACCTGTATGTGGCCGAGTTCGCTGCTGACGCCGCTGGCGTCGTGCACCAGAGCGTCGTGCGCGACTTGACCCCGTTCGATGGCGTGACCGTGTCCATGGGCAACGGTGTGCAGACGAGCAAGAAGTTCCCGGATCAGGTGATCGTGGCGCTCAACAAGCGCGACCGCCGCTTCTTTGACGCCTTCCGCATCGACATCCCCACGGGCGACTTGGAGCTCTTGGTCGAGAACCCGGGCGACGTCGTTGAGTGGGTCATGAACGACGACTTCCAGGTGTGGGGTGCGAGTACGAGCAGCTCTGCGGATGGCAGCGAGAGCTTCCGCGTGCGTCCGTCGCTTGAGAACACGGACGCGGCGAGCTGGAAGACGCTCGCGGTTTGGCCGCACGGCGAGCAGGGAGTGGTGCACTCGTTCAACAAGGACTGCTCGGGCGTGTACGTCGAGACGAGTATCTCGCACCAGCCGGACAGCACGGACTTCAACACGAGCCGCCTCGTGTTGCTCTCGACTGAGGACGGCACGGAGCTCGACGTCCTTGCGCACGACCTCCAGTGCGACGTGAGCTCCGTGAGTTTCAACGAGACCACGTGCGAGCCGGAGTTCGCCGTATTCGAGTACACGAAGCCTCGCATTGAAGTGATCGATGAGAGCGTGCGTATCGACATCTACCGTCTGCAGGCGCTCGTCAAGGGCCACTACGTGCACGTGAGCGTCACGGACGACAACATGACATGGCTGTACGCGGACCAGCGCGACAACGCATCGCTCCGCTACTACATCTTTGAGCGCCGCACGGGCCGCAACGCGCTCATTTTTGACTCGCAGCCCGAGCTCTCGCAGTACACGCTCGTGCCGATGACGCCACACGTAATCCAGACGTCGGACGACGAAGACATGGTCATCTACGTGAGCCTCCCGCACGGTATCAAGGCCGAGAACCTGCCGTTCGTGCTCGACGTGCACGGCGGGCCGTGGGCTCGCGACAAGTGGAGCCTGAGCCCGATCCACCAGCTGCTCGCGAACCGCGGCTACGGCGTGATCTCGGTCAATTTCCGTGGCTCCACGGGGCTCGGCAAGCGCTGGACCAACTTGGGCGACCTCCAGTGGGGCGCCACGATGCAGCAGGACCTCACGGACACGGTGAACTGGGCCGTGAAGCAGGGCTACGCGGACAAGGACCGCTTCGCGATCCTCGGCGGCAGCTACGGCGGCTACGCGGTGCTCGCCGGACTCGCGTTCACGCCAGACGTGTACGTGTGCGGCGTGGACATTGTCGGCCCGTCGCACATCAAGACGCTGCTGCAGAGCGTGCCGGCGTACTGGGCGACGATGAAGAAGATGCTGCAGCTGCGCGTGGGTGACGTCGAGACTGACCAAGAGCTGAACGAGAAGATCTCACCGTTCTACCACGCCGACAAGATCACTAAGCCACTACTCATCGCGCAGGGCAAGAACGACCCGCGCGTGAAGCAGGCCGAGTCGGACCAGATCGCCAAGAAGCTCTACGAGAACAAGCACGACGTGCAGTACATCCTGTACACGGACGAGGGCCACGGCTTTGCGCGTCCGGCCAACAAGCTCGAGTTCTTCGCGCGTGTGGAGAAGTTCTTTGCGCAGTACCTCGGCGGTCGCGCGCTGCCGCTCGACGCGAGCCTCATCGAAGGTAACTCAGCGGTCGAGATCGACGTGTCGACGTTGTAGGCATGGCTAAGCTCTCTGATTGTGAATATTGTGTGCTTACTGCCTTCGTGGACGGATAACGCTCTGATCCAATCCAAATGGATGTCTCTTTTTTTTAAATGCATACACCTACTTCCAAAGCGAAATGAGCGCAATAGCAGCCATCACCAAATGGTGGTGGCTGCGAGGGTATATAATGAGTGATATTGTTGCTGGTAATGTGCGCCATCCAAACTGTCGAGTCATGTCATTTTGCTGCCGTTGGTTGGGTCTAGAGACCGTCGAGTGAGTGGACTGTAGCCATCCTCGCGTTTGCTGAAGTCGCCCGCCCAAGTCCTCAGCCATCCCGCTTGACACAGAGCTCTGGGACATCGGAGGTCATGTTGCTGAGAGGTCGCTCATCATTCGGCTTGGACACGATTGGCAGTTCATAGTAGTGTTGGGTAAAATAGATGTACATTCTTTTTATGTAGAGAGCATTCACTTTCTTTCTTGGCTATGGGGCTACTCGCACCTATTTGTTCATCGCTCTTCATAATCAACCTACCGCGATGTCTTGGTTTTTCTCTTACTACTACTACTATCAATAACAACAACAAATCTATGGGGAAACTAGATGATCCGTCCGTCCGTCCATCCGTCCGATCGCCCTTAGTTCTTCTGTGCGACGTAGAACTCTGAGTACCATTCCCAGGTCTTCTTGAGCCCCTCGGCGAGCGGCGTAGTCGGCTCGTACCCGAGCAGTCTCTTGGCCTTGGACACGTCCGCGGCCGTGCGCGGCACGTCGCCGGGCTGGTCCGGTAGGTAGTTGATCTTGGCCTTCTTGCCCACGAGCCCCTCAATGGTCGCGATGAAGTCTGTGAGGAAGATCGGGTTGCCATTGCCCAGGTTGAACACCTCGCAACCGTGGCCCTTGTCCAGACTCAGGAGCACGCCCTGCACGATGTCGTCCACGTACGTGTAGTCGCGTGATGACGTGCCGTCACCGTACTGGTCGATCGCGATATCGTGGAAGATGCGGTCCATGAACTTGAACGGCGCCATGTCCGGGCGGCCGCGCGGACCGTACACCGTGAAGAAGCGCAGCCCGATAGTGTCGATCTTGTACAGGTGGTGGTACGTGTGTGCCAGGAGCTCGCAGCTCTTCTTGGTCGCCGCGTACGGGCTCACGGGGAAGTCCACGACGTCCTCCTCGCTGAACTCGGACTTGAGGCTGCCGCCGTACACCGAGCTTGACGACGCGTACACGAACTTCTGGATGCCGTGCTCGCGGCACGCGTCCAGCAGCACGGTTGTCGCGGTTACGTTCGAGTGGATGTACAGCAGCGGATTGTCGATGCTCGGACGCACGCCGGCGCGCGCCGCCAAGTGAATCATCGAGTCCGGCTTGGTCTCCTTGATCACGCGGCGCACGAGCTGCTGGTCCGCCAGGTCGCCGATGTACACCGCGACGCGCTCGCTCGTGTACGTGTTGACGAGGTAATCGAGGTTCGACTGCTTGAGCTTCACGTCGTAGTAGTCGTTGAGCTCGTCGACGATCACGACGTCGTCGCCGCGCTCCAGCAGCGCCTTGGCGGTGTGGAAGCCGATGAAGCCCGCAGCGCCGGTCACGAGCACGCGGCAGCGGGTGGGCGAGCTCAGCGAGCGGCCGCGGAGCGGCAGTTCCGCAGGCTTGCTGGCAGAAAACGGTGTGGGCGACATCTTGTAGTGGTGAGGTGGTGAGGGATGTGTGTTCGGTGCTTGGTCAGCTGAGGGCGGATTCGGGACTGAGCAGCTCCAAGAAGCAAGCAGGCGACTGTGCGTGCGTACGTACGTACAGCTGTACCTATTCAGCAGCGGGTGGTGACGGGGCGGGCGAGGCGAGGGCTTCGCTTGCGTTCTTTGGCGATGTTCGGCTCGCTTCGGCTGGTTTGGGCTGCGCGCGTTTGGTTATGAGGGAGGCGGTGGTTGCGAGTGAGTTGCCAAAGCTCCAACGGAGCTGCTGGCGAGCGAGCGAGTGTTGAGTGTCACGTGTTGCGCTCACACACACACGTCGCGTTGGTCTTCCTTTGGTGCTGGTTGTCAATCCTGTGTGTGGGGACGTGGGACCATCACTCTTGCACGGGTGATGTGCTGATGATGGCTGCTGGCCAACGCGCTTTCAGCCAACCAGATGCGCGCTTATCCAGTTTCAGCCAATAAGAAGCACGTGTTCGTCCACGAGGCGACGCAAAAAGGATGCAAAAAAAGGACGGCGGGTCCGCTCGCTTTTGAGCTAAAAATGGTGATGCTCGTGAATAATGTATTCAGTCTGATTATGGTACTTAGATGCGTTGAAATGCTGCAGCTGTCTAAAAGTCGTCATAGTGAGATCTTGTTCAATGGTAGGGATCTACATATGGCTTTGCAAGAATTTTATTTACGGATAATTTGATATGATGAGACAATCCTCCGTGTATAAATCGCATGTTTTAACGGAACAAGATAACGAACGCACTTACGCTCCCGCATGTGATTTTACAAACACCAAGAGGAGGGAATTTTCTCAAAATCGTGTGACGCGTTTTGTTTATTTGCTTGAGGCCCACGCCCAAAGCTGAAGGACCAATCCTTCGCAATGCGCCATCGCTGGACAATCACGGCGAATAAAACCCGAAGCGCGAACCCATGAGCCTCTTGTTCATTCGGGCAGTAGGTCATCAACGACGAGTCGAAAGATTGCGGCCACGGAAGCCAGCCAGGCACACTTGACACGGTCACGAAAAGAGGAAAGACTGAGCAGAGTTTCGGCACCACAGGTGGGATCTCGCCGTAAGATTTGGATGAGCGGCAGATTACGGAGAATTTTTTTCTCTCTCTTCGCCTCAACTCTCCCATCTCGAGAGCGCACCCATTTTCCAGGATCGTGGAGCAGCAGCATCTCGTTAGCTCTCTTCTCACCATCCAAAAAGCAAAGCCTTTGGAGATTCATGAGCAAACGCTGGGACATCTTTGAAATGCACATATCCGACATAGGGTCGGAATTTGCCATGCAAGCGAGGCATGCAGGGCGCTTCCAAAAGCTTGCAGCGCTGTGATTCGTAATGTAGCATAAATTATATAGCTTGGCCTTTCGAATCTAGACATAAGCAGCACTTTGCGAGGAGCAGTGCCGAACAACACAGTCTTTTGATTCCGTTTAACAGCACAACGGTACGGTACTTTGAAAAACTTTAGAAGGCCTGTTCAATGAAGGATATGACCCGAAAAACGATCACCAACTCACCAGATGTATCTACCGTGGGCTTCTATATTTTGCATCGCAATCCTTGGAAGCGATAATGTATGAAGCCCTGCCTGTCCGTCTGCTGTTGTGTTGTTTTACTAAGCGGTGTGTGTGTGCTTCATAAATGTGCGGCATTCTTTCGCGAGTTTAGCAAACAAAATATACGATACGAGGCTGTTGGCACGTGAGCTCCATGTGAAACCATTCGTGAGCAATTGACAGGGGTTCCCAATTGACAGCGACGGCTATATAAGAACAATAATGGGATGGCTGGCTTGTTGTGAGATTCGCTGATGGTGGTCCGTCAACATGGCTTCACCCCAAAAAAGCTGCAGCACTAGATCGCTTTTGGTTCAGAATTCGGGTACGAAGAGCTAGCTCCCTCTCGCTCTGTTGAGTGTTTCACAACAGGAACAAACAGGAAAGTTTGCGTCTGAGAACAGCTCCGATTTCCTTTTCCAGAGTAAACAATCTTAACTGAAAGGAGGTGGTAGTACAAACGCTCTGTGTGTGTCACTTCTTCCTTGGGCTTCGGAGAGAACAACTTTTGCTGCAGTTGCTTTTGGAGAATTCGGGTTTGTGCTCAAGGCCTCTCTGTGTATTGTATGTTTGGAGGGTACCAGCGCACTCCGGTTAGATGATAGAGCACAAGGTCATTTCAAATTGCAGCAATCAGGTCACTTATATAACTTACTTGGCAAACTCCGAGCACCAAGAGCACAATTAAGTCGGACGGACTTGCGGTGGTCAGAAAATAATGGTGGTCGTCACCACATATCCTCATAATCTGATACAATCTGATGATGCTATGCTGCATTCTGAAATTCTGAAAGTGGGTATCTTGGATATCTCTGATTGGCCGGAGCTGTTGTGTCCAAGTTTCATGCAAATAGCAACTAAACAAAGACACACCCAATATGCAAGTTTGGGTGTGTCCGCGTTTCCTACAAACAGCAAGTGAAGAAGGGCAGAAACAGCTCTCAGCCAATCAGCGCACTGCATTCATACCCAAAATAGTATCCGCCAATTGCTGCTGCCTGTGCCAAAACAATGTATCCAATCTCAAACGAAAAGCGTCAGTAATGTCAGCAAAGGAGTCAACGCAACGTCCAAAATAAAAGCACAGTGTCGAAAATGGTGCTTCGAGACCGCTGCTTTTTTCTCTTCTCCTTTTGTTAGTGACTGTTTTGGATTCACAATTGCCGACCCAGAAAGACAAAAAAGCTGAAGCATCAGATATCATCCGCCGCAGATATAAGAGCTATATTAGCAAGCAAGGAAAGCATGGGCAAGCGAGGCAGCGCAGGCGGCAAGAAGCCCGGCAGCGGCCGCGGCAGCGCACCCACGAACGTTGGGTCCGTATCCACGACGTCCAGCAACTACGGCTCCATCATCCCCATGAGCACGCTCACGGGCGAGCAGCGCGGCAACAGCATCCTGGAGGAGACCACGCAGCGGCCACCGCCGCCGAGCAAGTCGGACGGCAAGAACAACATCTGGGAAGAGTACTACCCGCTCATCCAACCGGCGCACCAGTATCACCACAACGGCCGTGGCGCGTCCAACTACTTCTTCCACGGTATGTTCTCGTCTGACGTGCTCTGCGCGTACCGGGACGCCGTGCTCGCATACCTCGTCGCGCTCTTCTCCATGGTCGTGCTCTCGATCACGGGCCTCGTCTTCTGCAAAGAGTGGGGAATCGAGCCCACGAGCCCGATCGTGTTCGCGTTCCGCTCGCTCTGGACGATCAGCCCCGCGATCGCGTCGCTCGCACTGCGAAACAGTTGAGTGCCCGCTTTTTATGTGTGTGTATGTGTGTTTTTTCTATCGATTAGTTATGTGTATGTAGCTCCTGCCAGAAATGCTGACTTGTGTGTGTGTGCCTTGCTATGTGAAAACAATGTATCCATCCCACGATGCTGCACATGCAGTCGCCGACCAGCGACTGCAGGCGTGCAACACGCCGTCGCACTGGAACATCCCGCCGTTCCACCACCTCTTCAAGTGCTTCCCGACGCGCGCGATGCTGCGCCTGGCGCTGCTGAGCTACGCGATCCCTGTGCTCTGTGAGCTGGCGGCTTTCTCGTTCACCGCCGCGACTAGGATGGTCAATCCGGTACGTTCTCAGAGTTATTTACGCTGGTGGTCTCTATCTTGGAATATTAGTTTAGTGTCGAGAGTGCTGACATGATCAATTTTGCTGTTTGTGGGGGAAAAAATCATCTAGTTCAATCGCATCTTCGTGCAGAAACTGGAGATGGTGTTCAGCTTCAATGACGTCGAGGCGCTGGACTCGGGGTTGGTCTTTTACGTGTTCTATATCAGCATTTTGGGCATCTTCTGGGACCCGCTGCCGCCCAAGCGCTACGATCTGGGGCTCGCGATGAACCTGCGTCCCATCGGTAGGGTGCTTGACTCTAGCGTTCTCTACTCTAGTGGTCTATCTGTCTGTCTATCTGACCTGTTTGTATGCTTGTGGTGGTCCCTGTAGGCTGCAGCTGGTTTCTCCTGGCGGTGATACAGGAAATCGGCTGGAGCGGCTCGCTGTACCCAGCGCTAGAGATCGTGTTCAGCCACAGCACGATCCTCGCGTCGGCGATCACGGGGCTCATCTGGGCGCTCTGGCACTGGCCCATGATCATCGTCGACGCCATGGACATGGTGCCGACGGGCTCGGGTTACTCGGTGGTCGAGACGCGCGAGTTCCACCTCGTGTATGTGCTCTCGGCGTTCACGCTGCTACTTGTGGGCTCGCGCATCATCATGTGCTGGATTCAGGGCAACTCGTGCTACATCATCTGGTCTAGCGTCGTGTACCACGCGACCCATAAACTGTAAGTGTTACATTGCTGTTGCTGTGTTGGTATAGTATATATAACTGCGCCCTGATACTCATTGTGGCAAATGCTTGTGAACAGGTTCATCATCAGCGTGTTTGGGCAGCTCACGGCACCGCTGTACGGCAAGACGCAGCTCTTCAGCTACTTCAGCTCGGAGGCGTCTTTCTGTCTGCTCGTGACCGTGTGGTTCTCCACCTGCATCCTGTCGCAGATGTTCCGCTGGACGAACATCCTGCCGATGCTGCGCCGTCCGGCGTCGGTCTTCCGCTCGCGCGCCAGCGCCGCGTAGCATTTGGCATGTGGCGTTCACTTCAACTCTGGTCCCCATATCCCGTATTATTTGGCTTTGAGCAAAAGGTGAGTTTTAAACCCGAACCAGAGTCCAGAAAAACCCGAGCTGGTTTGTGAGTACGTTTATACTTGTTTTTTGTATGCTGTGTTTTCGACAACGTTTGTTTTTCATAAAAGCCAGGTGCTTCCTTGTTTCATAGAAATTCAGTTTGGGTTTTTCAAGATAGTCGATCTGATTTATTAGCTTCCAGCAATTCAAATCTGAATTGAGATGAGTCGACCAAATTCGCGTCCATGGCTCAGTACTTTATTCAAGAGTACAAAAAAATAGAACGCTTCTGATTCATGTGGTCAACACAACAATCTACTCAAACCCTCTCAAAAGCGTTGGGTATCAGCCCTCCGTCTCACACAAAGCCAGTCAATCAATCAATCAAACAACAGCGTGACTTGCTTGGGTCATCCATTTGAGTGGCAACATCTCTTGCGCGCCTTCAGTTTCTCCACACGCTTGGCAGCAGACAACAGCAGCACAGCACACGAGCATCACGCATGGGCTTCTTCTCCGTGCGCCGCGTCGCCGCGCTTGTGGCTGCAGTGGCTGCCGCGACGTTCGTAGGCGCCGACGCCAAGCAGCCGCATGCGCTGGAGCTCATCGTACGTTGGCTTGCGTTCCGTTTGCTCATGTGGTGCAGTAGAGGCGCCACTCTTCTTTCGTTCTCTTTCTTTATCGTTCTTGTCGGAACGGGCGTATTGCAGTGCTAACAGACAACGTGCGCTATGTCACGTGTTGTGTGGTTTACGATAGACGCCGAGCGTGATTCTGCAGCAAGTGCCGTTCGCGGCGACCATCCAGCTGCAAGAGCTGAAGAACGGTATGCGCATGTGCGTGGATGCTAGGGGGTCTCGCTGCTGCGTCTTCTAACCCGCCATCGCTCTCTTTCTATGCATAGGCTCCGTGTACCCGCGTTTCCTGGTGTACAGTGTGGCGGACGCGAACGGCATGATCCTCCAGAACGGCACGTTCGAGACCGTGGACGCGGCCGGCAACTACAACTCCAAGTTCGCGCAGGTAGCGAAGAAGCTGCAGTTCCCGACCTACGGCTCGCACGAGATCATCACGACTGTGCACGAAGTACCAGCGACTGCGACTGCGAATGCGACTGCCAGTACTGGCGAGAGTGATGCTGTTGTGGGGCTCTTCAGCGTATCGGTATCCACCACCGTGTACGTGACGCCTGGGTGGCTGTCGCTGCTGCCGCCCATCGTGACGCTCGTGATGTCAGCTTTGCTGAGCCAGGTGCTCATCGCGCTGCTCGCTGGCATCTGGTGTGGTGCGACGATCGTGACGCAGGGCAACGTGTTCACGGGCTTCCTGCGCACGTTCGACCAGTACTGGGTGAATGCGTTCGTTGACGACGGCCACGCCGGCGTGCTGCTGTTCACGATCGTGTTGGGCGGCACAATTGGCGTCGTACAGAAAGGCGGCGGTGGCCACGGCCTCGCGCTGCTCGCGAAGGAGTACATGACCACGTCGCTGCGTATGCAGCTGTCGACGTGGCTGCTCTGCCTGCTCATCTTCTTCGACGACTACTCGTGCATTTTGATCATCGGCAATTCGCTGCGCCAGGTGCTGAGCCAGACGGGTGTGAGTCGCGAGAAGTTCGCAGCCATCATCCACGTCATCGGCGTCTGCCTGCCGTCCATGGGTACGTTGGCGCGTTGTGAATTCAGTCGATAGTGGTCGAACCGCCTTACTAACATCATTGCATGTCTTCCTTATCTTTACCATTAGCCCCTGTGAGCTCCTGGATCGGCGTGGAGATCGGGTACGTGTCGGCGCAGCTGCGCGACCTGAAGCTGGACTGGGACCCGTTCGTGACGTGTCTCTCGTGCCTGCACTACCGTTTCTTCCCGATCCTGTTCATCGGGTTCATCTTCATTACGATCATCTGCGAGAAGGACTTTGGGCCGATGGTGCAGTACGAGAAGGACGCGGCGGCGTCGCCCATCCAGACGGGCTACATGACGCCGATCGACCTAGGTCCGTGCGCGAGCCCGACCCCGGAGCTCGGCCCGCTTGAGCCAGACACGCGCAAGCCGCTGCGGTGGCAGAATGCCGTGTTCCCGTTCGCGACGATCATTGTGCTCACGTTCGGCGGCATGATCCTGGACGGCTACAGCCGCCTGTACGCCGAGACCCCGGACGGCGACTTTGGGCTGCTGGACGCGCTGAGCAACTGCAATTCGGTGTCGGCGCTGATCCGCGCGTCCGCCGCTGGATGGGTGCTCGCCGTGGTGATGCTACTGCTGCAGCGTATCGTGACGCTGGACGAAGCAACGAAAGCGTGGATGGAGGGCGTCAAGGACGTGCTGGACCCGACGCTGGTACTGGTGCTCGCGTGGGCGCTCGGCACGGTCATCGCAGAGGTGAACGTGGCGCAGTTCATCGCGACGGCGGTGGGCGACTCGATCCAGAAGGAGTTCCTACCGGCGATCGCGTCCGTGCTCTGCTTCGTGGTGTCGTTTGCGACCGGCAGCTCGTTTGGGACGATGGCGATCATGTTCCCGATCATCTCGCCGCTCTCCTACTCGATTAGTGGCGGCGACGCGAACAACCTGCTGCAATGCTTCGGCAGCATCATGGGCTCGTCGGTGTTCGGCAACATCTGCTCGCCGATCGCCGATACGTCCATCCTGGCGTCGCTGGCCGCGCACATTTCGCTGCAGAGCCACATTCGCAGCATCCTGCCGTACTCGATCCTGGTCGGCGTCGTGTCGCTCGTGGGCGGGACGTTGCCCACGGGCATGCACCTCTTTAGCACGTTCACGGCCTTTGGCGTCTGCCTTGCCGTGCTGCTGCTCGTGGTGTTCTTCTGTGGCACGCGAGTGAACTCGCGCTACCGGTCGCTGTCGTCGTGCAGCTTCCTGAGCGCGTCGCCGCCGTCCAAGTACACGAGCGGCGAGGCCCGCCCGCTACTCTCGGCATAGTCGGTCGGTCGGTCTCATCTTGCAGCCAGCCAGCCCAGTCCAAGTCCCAGCTCCGTTCCTCGTCCCACTCGCGTTCAGTGGAGAGTAATAGGTACACTGTAGTAGATATTGAGTGCTTAATGAATTCACTTTGGCATCATTCCGTCGATCCGAGTTGTTAAAATGGCTACAGTTTAGAAATCCTAAAGTAAATTTTCATTGGCTGTTAACCAGATGGCTACCCTTTTTAGCGAATCATTGACCTCGAAAGAAATATGCGTGGACCACATCGTCACATTCCCAACCAGTAGCTCTACTCAACAAAAGTACTCAATTGTTGCTCAAAGCGACGCAATATTGGCAGCAGCAGACGACAAGGGGATCACCGCCATCACCATGCAGCAGCAGCAGGAGGCGGTACAGGCGCAGGTGCATCCAGAGGTGCTGGCGCTGACAGCCACAAGTAACCCGTACCTGGACCTCTACAATGCGTACTGTGCGGAACACGAGGGCGAGCTCATCACGGTCTTCGACCCGCGCATCAAGGAGAAGGAGCGCGCCAAGATGTTCGGATCGCTCGACGTGAGCGCCGCGATGGTACGCAACGCATTGCAGCATGCGTTTGTGGCGACGACAGCGCCGATATGTGTGTGATCACTGACTTGTGTTCTGTATACTGCTGGTGGGTGCTGTAGAAGTACTCATGGGCGATTCCCGACGAGCGAGCGCTGCAGATCATCAAGCACTACGGCCCGGTATGTGTGTGTGTGTTTTGTTGTTGTTGCTAGCGTCACTGATTCAACAGTGTGCGCCTTGTAGCTTTGTGATGCTAATATAATCACTGCACACTTGTGCGTCAGTTTAGATCGTGGAAATGGGTGCTGGCACGGGATACTGGGGCAAGTTGCTGAAGCTCCGCGGCGTGGACATCATTTGCTACGACCTCCACGTCGAAGACGAAGACGAAGAGGAGAGCGCTGCTGATGAGCAAGGAGAGGGTAGCTCAGCGGCAGAACGCGCAGCTGAGACTGGGGATGGAGAAGAAGACGGAGATGAGGAAGATGGGGGTGAAGAGGAAAGTGGTGAGGAATCGGCAGCAGATGATGACGAAAACGAAGTCAGTCAGGAAGAAGAACAAGAGCAAGACGGGAATGGAGAAGAAGATGAAAGTGAAGGTGACAACGACGACTACGCGGAAGAAGATGAGGATGAAGAAGTGGAGGTGGAGCAAATCTACTGGACCGACGTGCTCAAGGGCACGCCACGGGTGCGTATCGATTACATTGACCATACAGTTGGATCGCCGCAGTGGCATTTCAATGCGCTAATGATCTCGCTAACCACTCTTCTTTACGTGGCTTTATGACATCGTCTATTGTTTTCATTCAGGACCTGCGGGAGCATTCGGACCGCGCGCTATTCCTGTGCTACCCTGACGACTTTGAAGACAGCGCGGCGTCCATGGCGCTCGAGTGTCTCTGCAACCACAGCGGGGACACAGTCATCCACGTTGGCGAGCTCTTCGGTCAGAGCGTGTGCCTCCCTGGTCCATGGTGAATACCAAGAATCGATTTGCATGCAAGCAACTACCTGAATCGTCTGTTCTAATGATCTGTTGTTCGAACTCAAATAGGGGCCGCACGTCCGCGAAGGAATTCCAGGAGCACCTGGCGTCCGTGTACCACAAGGTGCTGCAGGTGCCGCTGCCGTCGTGGCACACGAGCATCGACACGCTCACGGTCTGGAAGCGCACCCAGACGTCCATTTTGGGGAACGCCTTCTACGCGTTCATCCCTGCGGAGGAGCGTCTGGACCTCGTGGAGGCGTGCGACAGCACGCGCTACTTGCTGCAACTAGGGCAAAATACTGACGAGGAGAACGAGCAGAAAGCTGCACCAGCTGCCACAGAAGAGAAAAAGAACAACCACAGCAAGCGACAAAAGAGAGCCCGCTAATAATGTGGTTGAACCATTCGACAAAATGGCTACATGAGCAACATGGCTACCTCGGAAGAAGAAACGGGTGGCTGGAAATAGCGCGCCGAGTATCCTAATAGAGTACCGTGGATATATTCTCCGCTTTCGTGTGATTGGTATTTTGTGAGCATAACGAGCCAAAGGGATAAGATCCAGCAAGGCAAGTGAACGGACGGGAAGGATGTCGCTCGCTCTCTTTCTCTTAATGGTCCAAGCGCTCCCTGTGCATCATTGGCTCCTTAGTCGGCCAAATATTAGTCGAAGCAAACATGAAGAGCCCCAAGCGCTCAGCGCTCGCGTACCAGGCCGAGTATCAATTCGGCGACGATAACCTGCTCACCGCGACGTTCCAGGAAGAGCAGCGGCTCCGCGACGAAGTGCGCGTGCGCAACGCGCAGCCCGCGATCCGCCTGCGTAACATCTCACTCAGCGACGACGACTCGGTCATCAACAACGCCAAGCGCGTGCAGCAAGAGCAAGGTACTCCTGAGCCAGGGCTTCATGCCGGAGCCTAGGGTTCGTAGCGTCAAGGTGAGCTCTGATCAAATTCTTTACTCACTGTGTGCTGCAGATCGACGCGACATGATTGCGCAGCACAACATGATCCTGCTCGAGCGCCTCGAGAAGATTCACCAGCACCACGTGCCCAAGCAGTTTGACGTCTCGCACCTGTCCGAAGAGATCTTAAACGCGCCGCGGGCATCCAACGCGCCGTTGCGCCGTCGCCAGCAGCAGAAAATCGAGATCGAAAACGAGAAGATGCACAAGCGGCTGCAGCACGCGAAGAGCTCCAGCAATAGCAGCAGCAGCACCAGTTTTGACAGGAAAAAGCTCGCGCTGGATGCAGAGAAGCACCAATATCTGGCGGGTCAGATCTCGAAAGTCGCACGAAGACGGAAGGTGCGCGAGAGGTGCCAGGCCCTCGCACATGAACAGCACCAGCAGCACGCGATGAGGACACCGCCCATGGCACCTGTGCACACGACGTTCCAGCTGTTTAGCCAGAACGACGACGGTCGCTATGAGCGAGGCTATGGATACAAAGCGGATAAGCAGGATGGTTCTAGACTGGGACTGAGCGGCAGCCAGAGCCTGAGGCGCCTCGATCGGAACAAGCAGCCTAGCGGATTTGCGAGCCACGTCAGGCTGCCACAGATCCAGCACAAGCCCACAGAGCAGCAGCACCATGAGCATCACTATGAGAAAAAGAAAGAGAAGAGCACCGATGCACCAGCACCAGCAGCAATGCGCAGCAGTGCGTGCTCGCTGACGCTCACGAACACGACCAAGCTCATCAGTGCACTCGACTTGACAAGCGCATTCCGCAATGCCAAGTGAAAGTTGCCTTCAAAAAGTCAACCTGGCTGGAAACACACAATTTCAGCCAATAGTAAAAGGTTTGTCATCAATTTCTACCAATCCTCACCGGGAAACTTGATCACGCGCATTTGGTTTTCGCGGTTTGCCATTCCAGAACGCAACGGAAAGCCACGAGAGCAACATGCTCCGGAAGCAGCAGCGGAGAGCGGACGCCGCGCTGCGTCTTCAGGGCAAAGGCAATGGCGTCATCCGCCCCTTCCACACGACGCAGAAGCAGCCCATGTGGTACGTGCTCTAGTGTCCATCTCTCTGCGTCTCTCTGCCCCTAGAGCTAGCGTGTTGACTGATCTCTTCTTGGCAGGTTCCTTGTGGCTGGCGCGGGATGTGCGGCACTATTCTTTGGCTCGCGCTACGTGCTTCGCGCGCAGGAGCGGATCCGCCGCAAGCGCGCAGGCCTGCCGCTTGACGACGACGAGGACGCAGACGGTTCTTCTCCCGGCCGCCAGACGCCAGTGAAGCGCATGACGCAGATCCTCGGCGTAGACTTTGGGACGTCCAACCTGCGGCTCTCGGTGGCGGCGCTCCAGGGCTTTGCACAAACACCATCAGGCGATGGCAACAGTATTGTGAATAACGTGATTCGGGTGATTGAGAGTGCGGACGGATTGCGCGCGATCCCCGCCGCGGTTGCAGTGGATAACGAGAGCGTCTCGGTCGGCGTGCTGGCAAAGGCGCTCTTGGGAAGGAAACCCGGGTACACGGGCACGGCGACTCGGCTCTTGCTGGAGCACAAGAGCGTGGCTACAAACTCGGTACGCGTTGGTTGACTTTTAGTACATGAATGTTATGGTATGGTGATGGCTAACGTGATTTGCTGCTGCGTTTAGGAGGAATGGGATCATTTCCTGAAGACGCTCCCGTACAAGATCAATGCGAAAGAAGGCGAGGATGTGGAGCTCGAGCTTGACGGGAAAACCTACAGTCCAGAGGTACTAGGCAACGTCAACCAGCCCTATTCTTGATGTCCAATGCTGTAATACTCATTAGTGTGCTATGCTATCATGAAAACACAGTGGGCGGCTGAAATCATGCTGGACTACATCCACTCGATGGCGGCGCGGTCGCTCGGAGAGTACGGCTATGACGATGACGGGTTTCCTGCGATCATCTCGGTGCCAGCGGGTCTGAGCGACGCCAAGCGACAGGTGTTTGAGCGCGTGGCGTCCAGTGCCGGCTTTCAGGTGATCACGTCATTGGACGAGCCCATCGCTGCGCTCCACGCAGCCGAGCTCTCCGCATCCGAAGATGAGGACGAAGCGTCGCTTCAGGCTCTATCCGCACCAGGATCGACGATTGCGGTCTTCGACATGGGCGGGTACAAGTCGTCCATCACGCTGCTGGAGCGAGACGGGCGCGATAGCGACAGCTCGAGTTTCAGGATCTTGGAGTCGCGCTCGTCGTCGTCGGTCTCGGGAAAAATCGTGGATGACTTGCTGTTCCGCCAGGTTGTTGGGAAGTTCCAGCAGGAGAACGGTATCGACCTGTCAATCGACCACATGGCGAGCTACCGCGTGCTGGAGGCGGTTGAGACGGCCAAGATCGAGCTTTCATCGAGACGCAACACGGACCTGAACCTGCCGTTCATCACCGCCGATCGCACTGGCGCGAAGCACTTGGTGCAGAAACTGTCGGTGTACGATCTCAATCGAGCCTGCGAGAGCCAAGTCAGCCAAGCGAAGGCGCTCTGTGATGAAGTGCTTGCAGCTGCGGGTTTGAAGAAGCAGGACGTTGACCTGCTGGTCCTCGTTGGCGGTGG
This sequence comes from Globisporangium spiculum, assembly GCA_023335655.1. Classification (NCBI taxonomy): domain Eukaryota; phylum Oomycota; class Peronosporomycetes; order Pythiales; family Pythiaceae; genus Globisporangium; species Globisporangium spiculum. The sequence continues at coordinate 497 of JAADVO010000566.1, read as the reverse complement.
CGTGCGCTCCGAGCCCATTCGCGAGCAACTGGAGAAGCATTTTGGGAAGAAGGCGTTCAGCGGACGAAACTTCAAGCCTGAGGAAGCCGTCGTGGTCGGCGCTGCGGAGTTCGGCCGTCGCTTAGCATCCGAATAAGAGTTGCGGGGCACCTTAGAGAGCGATTGACTTTGACATACGAGAACGATAAAGCGTACTTCAGTATGAGGCAAAACTGAAAGCCACAACCATGCTCTTGTGTATTCTATTGAGATATCTATGACGCGTGAATAGATATCGACTTAGTTACAGGCAACCTTCACAGCTTTCTTCGTCATCATGCAGTGCTCGACACCTTCGTCTAGGTAGATCTCGTCGCTGACGCAACTGTAGCCACATCGCTCATAAAAACCCTTCTTGTCGTACTGCGCCGAGAGCGCGAAGTAGTCCACCTGGTTCACAACGTACTGCTCGACACTGGTCATGAGCGCAACGCCGTAGTTCTTTCCACGGCATTCAG